>OX637586.1:16358703-16466891 GCA_951800085.1 Comarum palustre
CTTGATTAGATTGAGCGCTGAGACAGTTTAGTCAAGTAGTCACATAGTTTAGGGTTGAGCGCTGAGACAACTTTAAACACTTGAGAAGTCTTAAGGGTTGGAACTAATTTGCAATTGTGAAAACATAAATAAGATAATTTAACCTTTCATAAAACTATTTGCATGCTAATCGGAGTTTACTTGTTATGTTCTTGAAACGATAAAGTGACCAATCTTGTACATATTTGTTATTGTTTTATTTTTCTGTTTTGTTTATTGCCGAAACTCATATAAACCCCCCATATTATTCTTTATGTATATATTTGTTTATATTGTGTGAATATTTCTAACTATCTGTTTTGCAGAAATAAGTTCTTCCCTAGTGTCTCCGGTCTAGAACGATCCCTACTTACCAAAGTACAATGATAGGGTTTAAATTGATTAACATGTCATGTTATGACACGTCAATTTTTGGCGCCGTTGCCGGGGATGCTAAAAAGGATTTATGTGTATATTTTGTGCTAACGGTTTTTCTCTTATATTTGTGTGTATTGTTGATTTGTACATTGTAGATTTGTGTATGTGCCGAATTCTTTGGTATGAAAGTTGTATATTTTGTGCCATATTTTTGACTAACAATTTCTCTCTTGTATATTCTTTTGTGTGAAAGTTGTATATTCCTTTAATTTTTGAGGTATATCGGACGAAGCATAACACTACCTTGGGCTGTATCAGTCCATTGCACAGTGGTCTTCCCTGCTCCACGTACCTTGAAAATTAGAGAGTTAATAAAATCAACTAGCAACTTTACTAGGTTGCCGACACTTTTGTGCTTACATGACATTGAATTCGAAACTTATGCCATGATATGATGTTGCCGAAATTTTTATGCTAAGTTTTTCGAATTCTATCTAAGTTTTTGACAATGCTCACTTGATCTTTGTTCAATTGTGCCAGATTGGTTTTGCAGATTCCCATAAATGACCAGTTCTGACGAGAAATTGTTTGGTGACGTTGGACGCAAGGAAGCCAAACCTGGTCATGACGCCGAGCACAATGTTAACACAAAGTGAAGCAGAGCACGTTTCAAGAAGAAACAAAGGAGCTCATGAGAAAGTGACGTCACAAAGAAGAGTCTAGGCTGATAGACTATAAACATTAAGCGCTGCATGAGAGGCAACTCATTTCAACCGTAGCAGTGGAGGAGCCGTCTACGAGAGTTTGCATTTTCTTATCCCTTCACTCTTATGGTTGATTTATTATGTGACTTAGACATATGCTTAGGAAGTTATGACATGATTTTGGGTTTACATTGAGGACAATGTAATTTTCTAAGTGTGGGGTAGAGGTTGCATAGTAACATATTTTATTTATTTGTGTTTTTTTTTTAATTTGTGTCGAAATTTTTTTCAATTTTTAAATTTTTTTTTCTTCCCGTAATTCTTATATAAAAAAAAAACTTTTGTTTATTTTTGTTTCGAAATTTTTTTTTTTAATTTTTAAATTTTGTTTTATTTGTTTTTGTGTCTTAGGATATACCCTTAAGAGGTTACATAGTAACATATTTTTATTTGTGTGTTTTTCAATTTGTGTTGAAATTTTCTTCCAATTTTTAAAATTTTCCTTAATTTTTTAGTTTTTATTTGTTTTTGTGTCTTAGGATATACCCTTAAAAGTCTATGATGATCTTATCTTTTAAAATGCATAATTGAAGGTTTGAATATTTATCTTAAGAAAAATTGCAAGTTTTCATGAATTTTGTAAAGTATGAACACTTGAGATTTTTGAAGAAAAAGTTTACATGTTTTGTTATTTTGTTTCCATAAAAACCTTTGTGAGATTTTGAGCCTAAAATACTTTCTTTTTGAGTGATTAAATTCCATATCCTTTGAAAATTTTCCTTACCTTAAGAAATTTTTATGTTGATAAGAGCATAAAATGGTACGTTTTTAATATGTTTCTATCCCTATTTATACTTTGTTTAACTCTTAATTTTGCAAATTTGAGTCGTTGGATTGAACCATGATTGTTTGGTGGAGAACAAGTGAAAATGTGCTTAAATAGAAGAAAATGTGGAGTTTTAGCAAAATCCTTATTTGACTAGGAAACTCAATGAGTCGCAAAAGTCGAGGATAAGTAGTTTAGGAAACTTTCCTATTTTGAAAAGGAAAAAGTTACCTATTTCATTTTGGAAAACTTACCTAATTTGATTAGAGAAACTTTCCTTATTTGATTTGGGAAACTAACTATCTTTGAATCTTTCCTATTCTGACTTTCCTAATTTATTTTGAAAACTTTCTTTCCTTTTGTGATAGGGATTCCACATGAAGCAAGGAAGTCAAATCCTACATGGATTAGGATTAAGTTGTGTCGCCATAAATCAAGGAGAATGATGGGGTTTCTTGCCGAATTTAAAAGGGATTTTTAAGACAAGTTTTCATTGTCTAAATTAAGGGAGATAATTTGCAATTCAAATCTGAAATTTATGAAATTAATTCCTTAAATTCCTTTTGTCTAAAAGCCAAATTATTCTGATTTTATTCATTTCCTTTTCAGAACATTAAATGGTGCACCAAAATTGGAAGAATGGAGTTAATTTTCGGCAAAACAAGGAAAGGAACTAAAGGGGCTGATTTGTGTGGAAAACAAGCAATGAACCTAGCCTACAAATGCAGCCAAATTCATCACCTTTGTGCATAAGGAAATTCTGGAAATTTCCTTACAAGTTTTTATTAATTTGTTGGGTAATTTCCTTAACCGTTGGATCAAGATTAAATCAACGGATGAGAGAACTTCAAGGGGGCTACATAACACTATAAATAGAGGCAGCAACTGAAGAGAAAGAGGTCGACCATCCTATATACAAACACTAGAGCAGCCATATCTCTCTCCCTCTCCACAAGCTCCGCCCATCCATCTCTCCTCCTATACAGCAGCTCCGCCTCCTTACACATCATCCACAAGGCAGCCGCCGCCCTCTCCACCACCAATTCAGCCGCTGCTCAACCAAGCATCGATCTCCACTCCTAAGTCAGTCCAAGATTCATGGTTGTCTTTAAATTTGTTTCAAATTCAGTTGTTATATTCCATGTTATTTCTGAATTTTGTAACAAACTATCAATGTTCTTATGTGATTTGATGAATTCTTTGGATTTCCTTATGTGTTTGATTGTTGTTTGGTTGACTTCTTTATATATGCATGTGAAAATTCGAATTTAAGACTTAAGGGCAGTAGTTACTAATTGAATTTATGATTTAGTTTGGTTTATTTGCAGAGTTTGTGCACACAACAAATCATATGTACAAGGGCAGCCTTGGCCATGGTTGTTCCTTGTGTATAGATTTCATATGCTTATTGAATATAAGTTGAATCATACGCGAAGTTGGTTCAATTTGTGTTCTTTATAAGAGCTAGAATAATTCTGTAAATTTACATGTCGATGTGAGATGAGGTGACGCCATACTTGCTAACATGTTTCCAATTCGACTTATTGTGCTTATGTGCTTTTTATGTTTAATTTCTACGCGAAGTGTCTTTAAACCGATTAGTACCATGTTTAGGATTATACGCGAAGTTAATTCTGAATAATTGTGAAGTCTTGAATAATTAGAATAACCGCGAAGGCTCTAATTAAATTGGAACTAAATTGGATCTTGAATTCGGTTTGTAAACCTGCTGCCCTATTCCTTTGTTTGAGTTGTTACATGTTTAGAGAATTATGTGTTTTGTGTAGAGTGGTTGATCAACTGTAAATAATTAGTTTTAGGTTAAGTTTTAGTTTCTTTAGATATTAAACATTTACATCCCCCATACGTTTATTTGATTGCGTTAACATTTTCTGTTTTCGATTACCCTTCAATATCCCCGGACTGAACGATCCCTACTTATTCGTACTAACGATGACATTTTGCAGGGTTATAAAGTTGTGAGGTTTGATTTGATCACGTGTTTACATGTGTGAGGTGAAAAACGCTCATCAATTTCTGGCGCCGTTGCCGGGGATGTTGAGAAACATCGTTTATTGAAGTGTTAACTTTGTAAATTTGTGAAAACTTAAGTTTCTGTTTTGTATAAGTTGTAAAGTTTCAATTCTGGTTTCTTTGTGTTTATAATGCATGTTGTAACTTAGTTTAAATTGTAGGAAGTTAAAGATTTATTTGTGTAGCGCTTATTTGTGTTTTCTAAAGCAAACGGAATAGGTAAAGTCTCTTTCGTTAATATCAGCCTAAACCCTTCATGTAATCGCATGAAGTTGAGGGCGGCTCTTATTAACACTTGAAGAACTGTCTAACACATATGCTTGTTCTCAACTGAGTAAGGGGCACATTGGTGCGTGTATAACCAACACTTGTCTAAGGTTTGTGCAATTAGATCTCAGAGGTCCACAGACTGATAACCCTTCTCGGTGAAGGGGTCGATAGGGAGTTCGCTCTCCGTGGTAACCAACAAATGAGTCTTGCCTTAGATTAATTTGGAATGCACAAACTAAGCCTTCTGAAAACACGGAATAAGTTTATGTCTAGACGACCATACTTAGGCCGCACGTCCGCCATGCTTTAGAATATACAAGATAAACTCTGCATAAATAGATTTACATAACTTCAAAAGAAAACGTTATTTTTAACTTTTGAGGTATATCGGATAAAGCAAGACCGAACCGTGGGCTGTACAAGTCCATTGCACAGTTTGTTCCACTGCTCCACGTACCTTGAATGTTAAAAATTGTGTGAATAAAAACAATTAGAACTTTAGGAGAAATCAGATTTCGTGAGTACATGTTTGTATTTGTACATCTTCTTGTTTACTCTTATGTAATTTTGTCACATATTGCTAACAAAAATTTCATGTGTGTTTCATAAGTGTTAGTTAGAAAAATTCTGTGTTTTCTGAATTAATATTGTGTAAAGTTATGAAAATGTCAACTAATTCAATTGCTAACGTAACTTGTTCTTAACGTTCTAACTTAACAATATTTTCTGTGTGTTAACAATTTAATTTAATTTAATGTAGTTTAACTCTTTTTGCTAATGTATTGTTTGGTTTATTTCTTTTCAGGATTTTTTTCTCTTACTTTGTGGATCACCAATGGTTTGCAATTTTAGATGTGTACTTGAGGAGGAATAAAACTTATTATCATTAGTTTGTTTTTATTCTAACTTTTTTTTTGTCGCATTAAGGTATATTGGATTAAACATGACATTGACTTGGGTAGCGATTCAGCCCCATTGCACATCATTGTCCTCTGTTCCCGTACCTAAGTGTGATTTTACACTAATCTAATTATTTGTGACTAACATGTTTAACTTTTGTGTTTAACTTAATTTTAACTTTTATTAGTTTACTAGTTGGATTTTGTAGTTTTATTACTTGATTACTAACAATTTTTCCTTTGAATAAACAGATGTCGTCCTCACACAAAATTTCGATCAAGGACATCATCAACTCTTTCAAACATCATGAGGAGATGCATAAGGTGCTTAAATTCTTCCCAGATTTCGATGGAACAAGCAAGGTGGATGCAGCAAGTCACCTTACCTATGTGGAAAAGATTAGCAAACTTATGGTGCCAATTCATGCTGAAGAAGCAGCTGTTAATGCCTTCATGAGGAGTTTGAAAGGAGAAGCTTATAGATGGTTACTAGAGGAGCTGAACCATGAGAACACTTGGGAGGATTGTAAGAAATAATTTGTGCAAGTGTTCAACATTAGAAGATTAAGAAGAGAACATGTGGCGAGAATTGAAGTAATTCCAACAAGAAGAGAAGACATGTCACGCCACTTTTATGAAGAAAATGCAAGAATGATGGTTCCAAATCCATCAAGTTTTCCTTAACCATTATTGCTCCAACATTTGAGATCACCACCACCGCCTCAATCATCTCCCTATTTCATCCCTCGCCACAAAATGATTCAGAAAAGAAGAAAGAAGACGACTGGGAGAAGCTGTTTGCAAGCATTGAGAAGATTGAGAAGGAGCAAGCTAAACTTGGGCAACAATTGAACAAGATAGAGAAGAGGATAGAAGAAATAGCATCTCAAACCAAGTACATCTCAAATAAAGCAAGAGATGCCGAGTTTGAAGAAGCTGCTAGCATCTCAAACCAAGTACATCTCAAATAAAGCAAGAGATGCCGAGTTTGAAGAAGCTGCTCAAGAACTTGAACAAGAAGAAGAGGAGGAGCTTGCAAGAAATAACAATGCAGAGGAGGAAGACAATGACTCCAACTTTAGCTATGGGAGCCATGGAAACTTTCCAAGATCATATACTTCTCAAGGCTCGCCATGGGAGGATAAGCATCTTCATGCCGACAAATGGGACAATAATTTCGACACAAGTGAAGCTTTTGCAGATGAAGACTAAAGGAGTCAAAAGTCTAGGCTAAAGGACTATAAACAGTTAAGCGCTGCATGGGAGGCAACCCATTTCAACCGTAGCTGTGGAGGAGCCATCACCGAGAGTTTGCATTGTCTAAATCCTTAAACTCTTATGGTTGAACTGTATATGTGTGAAACTGTAAAATTTATCATATGCTTAGGAATTACAACACCATTTTCGAGTTTACATTGAGGACAATGTAATTTTCTAAGTGTGGGGTAGGGATTACATGATTCACATGTTTTTAGTTTGTTTGTGTGTTTTCAATTTGCTTTGCTTTGTTTTGTTTCGAAAAATCAGAAAGTCTCGTTCCAAATAAAAAATGTTTTGTTTTGTGTGTTTTTGTTTTGTTTTGAGTCTATGCCCCTAAAGTTGATGATGAGTATGTCTTTGAATGCATAGATGATGGTTTTGCATGATCATAAGAATTAAATTGTGAGTTTCATGGATAATGTGATTGGTATGAATATGTGAGATATTGATTGATATATGTAAAAGCATGTATGTTTGAGTTGGTTTTATTCCATAACAACCTATGTGAGCTTTTGAGCCTATATACTTTCTTAATGAGAGACAAAATTTTCGGCAAAAACTTGTTCCTTAATCTCATTATTCTTTGCATATTTAATGACTATGTGCTATAGCTTTTTAATGGACTCTAGAATGCTAGAACTTGCTCTTGATGAATTTCAAAACTTTTATTCATGACTATGCCTTGATTTTGAAAATGATTGACAAGATCTTATTAAGAATACCACCAAAGCCAAATAAAGCATTTGTCCAATTTGTGCCCGTCGTGGGACTCCTTAGTGTTAACCCCCTTTGAGCCTACATTTAGCCTTTCTTTCATCACCATCATACACTTTCCCGTTGCTTAGAACAGAAATATCTTGACCCTTGTCGTTGAGACTTGATAAAGCTTGATTTGGATGCAGAATTGTGTTATGAAGTGATGATGTGAAACAAGTGTGGGATGAACTTATCCAATTGTGAATGCAAAACGTGTGTGCTAAGTGAAAAAGAAAGAAAAAAATCGAACAAACATATGTTTCGAACCAAAGAGAAATAAAGCACGAAATGAAGAAGAATTGTGATGATTGGATTTAGTTCTTGCTGTGAATTTGGAGTTTGTACATGATTTGAAGGTCTATCACTGTTATATTTGACCTTTGTTCGTTTTCACAAAGTAAGGGGAAGGAAAGAATGAAGAATTGGTCCAACATGAGGAAATTCGTCCTATGGAGTGAAGTCGTAAGGAGAATTGAGCTTTATTAAGTCTTGGTGACGTTTTAGCCACCACTATCCTAAAAATTCGAATACCTTGTGCCTAGCCCCATTATTATCCTTTCAAAAGATCTTTTCATGATTCTTAAAATGGGTGAACTTTGATCTGTGGAGATTTTCTCAAGAGTTAAGCATATGGTTTTGGTCCATTCTTGCACTTAGTTGTTAAATGAGATTATCCAAGAAAAATTTTCACAAAGTGCTTTTATCTGTTGAAATATGCAAGCTATTTGTTGCCTTACAATCTTTTCTCTTGCATTTACTTGAGTGAATATTGTCATATCTTGTGTGAACAGAAGAGAGTATGCCTAGTAAGGAGGATTAAATTAACTCAACATGCTTGCATGCTCATTTTCTCACTTCTTACTTATTCATACCATGAAACATGTTTATGACACTTGGAATTTGTGCGCTTACATCTGAATGCTTAAACTTGAACTCTATGTGTTTAAAGATTCTGAGACAATTATTTAGGGGCAATAGTAGAGTCTTTTAATTAGATTTGCTAAGGGACTAGCAAAGGATAAGTGTGGGGTAGTTGATAAGAGCATAAAATGGTACGTTTTTAATATGTTTCTATCCCTATTTATACTTTGTTTAACTCTTAATTTTGCAAATTTGAGTCGTTGGATTGAACCATGATTGTTTGGTGGAGAACAAGTGAAAATGTGCTTAAATAGAAGAAAATGTGGAGTTTTAGCAAAATCCTTATTTGACTAGGAAACTCAATGAGTCGCAAAAGTCGAGGATAAGTAGTTTAGGAAACTTTCCTATTTTGAAAAGGAAAAAGTTACCTATTTCATTTTGGAAAACTTACCTAATTTGATTAGAGAAACTTTCCTTATTTGATTTGGGAAACTAACTATCTTTGAATCTTTCCTATTCTGACTTTCCTAATTTATTTTGAAAACTTTCTTTCCTTTTGTGATAGGGATTCCACATGAAGCAAGGAAGTCAAATCCTACATGGATTAGGATTAAGTTGTGTCGCCATAAATCAAGGAGAATGATGGGGTTTCTTGCCGAATTTAAAAGGGATTTTTAAGACAAGTTTTCATTGTCTAAATTAAGGGAGATAATTTGCAATTCAAATCTGAAATTTATGAAATTAATTCCTTAAATTCCTTTTGTCTAAAAGCCAAATTATTCTGATTTTATTCATTTCCTTTTCAGAACATTAAATGGTGCACCAAAATTGGAAGAATGGAGTTAATTTTCGGCAAAACAAGGAAAGGAACTAAAGGGGCTGATTTGTGTGGAAAACAAGCAATGAACCTAGCCTACAAATGCAGCCAAATTCATCACCTTTGTGCATAAGGAAATTCTGGAAATTTCCTTACAAGTTTTTATTAATTTGTTGGGTAATTTCCTTAACCGTTGGATCAAGATTAAATCAACGGATGAGAGAACTTCAAGGGGGCTACATAACACTATAAATAGAGGCAGCAACTGAAGAGAAAGAGGTCGACCATCCTATATACAAACACTAGAGCAGCCATATCTCTCTCCCTCTCCACAAGCTCCGCCCATCCATCTCTCCTCCTATACAGCAGCTCCGCCTCCTTACACATCATCCACAAGGCAGCCGCCGCCCTCTCCACCACCAATTCAGCCGCTGCTCAACCAAGCATCGATCTCCACTCCTAAGTCAGTCCAAGATTCATGGTTGTCTTTAAATTTGTTTCAAATTCAGTTGTTATATTCCATGTTATTTCTGAATTTTGTAACAAACTATCAATGTTCTTATGTGATTTGATGAATTCTTTGGATTTCCTTATGTGTTTGATTGTTGTTTGGTTGACTTCTTTATATATGCATGTGAAAATTCGAATTTAAGACTTAAGGGCAGTAGTTACTAATTGAATTTATGATTTAGTTTGGTTTATTTGCAGAGTTTGTGCACACAACAAATCATATGTACAAGGGCAGCCTTGGCCATGGTTGTTCCTTGTGTATAGATTTCATATGCTTATTGAATATAAGTTGAATCATACGCGAAGTTGGTTCAATTTGTGTTCTTTATAAGAGCTAGAATAATTCTGTAAATTTACATGTCGATGTGAGATGAGGTGACGCCATACTTGCTAACATGTTTCCAATTCGACTTATTGTGCTTATGTGCTTTTTATGTTTAATTTCTACGCGAAGTGTCTTTAAACCGATTAGTATCATGTTTAGGATTATACGCGAAGTTAATTCTGAATAATTGTGAAGTCTTGAATAATTAGAATAACCGCGAAGGCTCTAATTAAATTGGAACTAAATTGGATCTTGAATTCGGTTTGTAAACCTGCTGCCCTATTCCTTTGTTTGAGTTGTTACATGTTTAGAGAATTATGTGTTTTGTGTAGAGTGGTTGATCAACTGTAAATAATTAGTTTTAGGTTAAGTTTTAGTTTCTTTAGATATTAAACATTTACATCCCCCATACGTTTATTTGATTGCGTTAACATTTTCTGTTTTCGATTACCCTTCAATATCCCCGGACTGAACGATCCCTACTTATTCGTACTAACGATGACATTTTGCAGGGTTATAAAGTTGTGAGGTTTGATTTGATCACGTGTTTACATGTGTGAGGTGAAAAACGCTCATCAATTTCTGGCGCCGTTGCCGGGGATGTTGAGAAACATCGTTTATTGAAGTGTTAACTTTGTAAATTTGTGAAAACTTAAGTTTCTGTTTTGTATAAGTTGTAAAGTTTCAATTCTGGTTTCTTTGTGTTTATAATGCATGTTGTAACTTAGTTTAAATTGTAGGAAGTTAAAGATTTATTTGTGTAGCGCTTATTTGTGTTTTCTAAAGCAAACGGAATAGGTAAAGTCTCTTTCGTTAATATCAGCCTAAACCTTTCATGTAATCGCATGAAGTTGAGGGCGGCTCTTATTAACACTTGAAGAACTGTCTAACACATATGCTTGTTCTCAACTGAGTAAGGGGCACATTGGTGCGTGTATAACCAACACTTGTCTAAGGTTTGTGCAATTAGATCTCAGAGGTCCACAGACTGATAACCCTTCTCGGTGAAGGGGTCGATAGGGAGTTCGCTCTCCGTGGTAACCAACAAATGAGTCTTGCCTTAGATTAATTTGGAATGCACAAACTAAGCCTTCTGAAAACACGGAATAAGTTTATGTCTAGACGACCATACTTAGGCCGCACGTCCGCCATGCTTTAGAATATACAAGATAAACTCTGCATAAATAGATTTACATAACTTCAAAAGAAAACGTTATTTTTAACTTTTGAGGTATATCGGATAAAGCAAGACCGAACCGTGGGCTGTACAAGTCCATTGCACAGTTTGCTCCACTGCTCCACGTACCTTG
Source organism: Comarum palustre (assembly GCA_951800085.1). NCBI lineage: Eukaryota > Viridiplantae > Streptophyta > Magnoliopsida > Rosales > Rosaceae > Comarum > Comarum palustre. The sequence continues at coordinate 16,369,672 of OX637586.1, forward strand.
AATGTTAAAAATTGTGTGAATAAAAACAATTAGAACTTTAGGAGAAATCAGATTTCGTGAGTACATGTTTGTATTTGTACATCTTCTTGTTTACTCTTATGTAATTTCGTCACATATTGCTAACAAAAATTTCATGTGTGTTTCATAAGTGTTAGTTAGAAAATTTCTGTGTTTTCTGAATTAATATTGTGTAAAGTTATGAAAATGTCAACTAATTCAATTGCTAACGTAACTTGTTCTTAACGTTCTAACTTAACAATATTTTCTGTGTGTTAACAATTTAATTTAATTTAATGTAGTTTAACTTGTCTAACTCTTTTTGCTAATGTATTGTTTGGTTTATTTCTTTTCAGGATTTTTTTCTCTTACTTTGTGGATCACCAATGGTTTGCAATTTTAGATGTGTACTTGAGGAGGAATAAAACTTATTATCATTAGTTTGTTTTTATTCTAACTTTTTTTTTGTCGCATTAAGGTATATTGGATTAAACATGACATTGACTTGGGTAGCGATTCAGCCCCATTGCACAACATGTTTAACTTTTGTGTTTAACTTAATTTTAACTTTTATTAGTTTACTAGTTGGATTTTGTAGTTTTATTACTTGATTACTAACAATTTTTCCTTTGAATAAACAGATGTCGTCCTCACACAAAATTTCGATCAAGGACATCATCAACTCTTTCAAACATCATGAGGAGATGCATAAGGTGCTTAAATTCTTCCCAGATTTCGATGGAACAAGCAAGGTGGATGCAGCAAGTCACCTTACCTATGTGGAAAAGATTAGCAAACTTATGGTGCCAATTCATGCTGAAGAAGCAGCTGTTAATGCCTTCATGAGGAGTTTGAAAGGAGAAGCTTATAGATGGTTACTAGAGGAGCTGAACCTTGAGAACACTTGGGAGGATTGTAAGAAATAATTTGTGCAAGTGTTCAACATTAGAAGATTAAGAAGAGAACATGTGGCGAGAATTGAAGTAATTCCAACAAGAAGAGAAGACATGTCACGCCACTTTTATGAAGAAAATGCAAGAATGATGGTTCCAAATCCATCAAGTTTTCCTTAACCATTATTGCTCCAACATTTGAGATCACCACCATTTAAGGAGCATAAAATGATGCATCATGACGTGTACCATCAAGTTTACATATCCTTTGACGTGTTACTGATAAGTGCGTTTTACGCTATGTTTTTAATATGTTTTTACCCTCATTTGTACCTTGTTTATTCCTTAGTAAGGTTGTTTTTACTTATATTGAGTCAAAAGGGTTTTTCTGTAGAGTAATGGTTAATATGTGTCTTTATACAGAAATTTGTGCTTAAGTGTTGTAAATTCGATTTGGAACAAACACTTGGTTATTTCTCTTATGATTCACCGTACATTTACATTGTCATTTTTGATGGATTTTGTTTAATGTGTAGATGACATGTAAATGAGCATATGAGAACAAGAATCATGAAGATTGGACTCATAGAGGACAACAAGAGAGGCCATGGAAAAGAAGAAACTCCGAAACATAAGATTTTGATCCGAGCAGAAATTTCCAGAAACCATAACTCAACTTCAAAGATTTCCTGAGGACGATCCAGGAGGAACCAGGGAACGTGCCATATATGGATGGAAAGCTGTGGATGTCTAGTTTCTAAATATTTTGGAATCGCAGCAATCCGAGTTCTGAGGAAGAAGTTATGCCGGAAACAATGGCCGGAGGTCAGTCTCGCGAATGAAACTCTCCCGCGAATGAAATCTTATTCGCGAGCAGAAATCTCTCCCGCGAACAGAAATCCTACATCAACTTCGGAAAATCATATCTAAATATCCAGGAGGAATCTGAGGACGAGCCATATATCATTGGAAATCTACGGAAGTCTAGTTTTCAGATCTTCTTGAATCAAAGCATTTGGAGTTCAGATGAATGAGTTATGATCAAAACAATGGACGGAGGTCAACTGCAAAACTGGGCAGTTTCTGCCTAAGTTGTCACACGAGTTTGGGAGGATGTTTCTTCACCAAAATTCTTCCCAAGCATGTCAAAGGACTTAAGAAGAGCTTAATGAAGTCATGGGAAGCTGCATTAAAGAAGAAGATTTGAAGAATGCATCATGGAAGCCGAAACAACCAAGTATGGAGCTTTTCCGGTCAAACCGGGAAAGTCTGTCCTTGCCGAGTTTGTCCATGATTTCGGCTGCCTATGAGCCCAAGAACTTGTGTATAAGGCCTACATGGATCCAATAACATGTAGAGGAGTCCATGAAATCAGAAATCCAAGGTCCAAGTCGAAATCTTTGTCCAAAAATAAAAAGAGGAAACCAAGCCCAACAAGGAAGGTGTCTCCTTGAAGCTCCTGAATTCTCTAGGGTTTCTCTTCAATATTTCTGTATAAATAGGGGCTGTATAGCTCGTGTTTAGGTGTCCTTTATCAGTTTTAAGTCTTATAGTATAGCCAAACTCTACCCAAAAACCCTCACACAGCCAAAACACAAAGCTGCCGCCGAACACCCCTTGCAGCCGCATCAATCATCCCTTGCCGCCAACCATCCTTGCCTTAGCCGAACCTTTTAGGTAGGATTTGGTATGGATTTCTCCATGTCTTTGTGTATTGTTACTGTGTTTATTGTTCTTCATAAATATTATTTTTGGATTTTTGGTTTTATACAATTTCGGATGTTGTTAAGTTTTTCTTTGTGATCTTTTTAATAACATGTGAGTTGTGTAACGATTTAGTATGCATGTTAGGGTTGTAAAAGAAGTTAAAGAATCTGTATTTGTGTGTTTAACAATTGTTAAGTTAGTTAATCCTCTCCCGAGCAGATAATCGAACTTTAGGTTAGCTTGATTGCAACAGGTTAGCTATTAGGGGGGTGTTTCATGTGCCGTGGTATTCTAGGTCGAGTTGAGCGCTGAGACAGTTCGGTCCTAGGTGCTACAAGGGATGGTAGGGTGAGAGATTTGCATGTGGAATAGGATGAGTGACGCCATACCTAGGAAACATGTCTCCAACGACTCGTGGACGGTAAGTGTTGCTTGATTAGATTGAGCGCTGAGACAGTTTAGTCAAGTAGTCACATAGTTTAGGGTTGAGCGCTGAGACAACTTTAAACACTTGAGAAGTCTTAAGGGTTGGAACTAATTTGCAATTGTGAAAACATAAATAAGATAATTTAACCTTTCATAAAACTATTTGCATGCTAATCGGAGTTTACTTGTTATGTTCTTGAAACGTTAAAGTGACCAATCTTGTACATATTTGTTATTGTTTTATTTTTCTGTTTTGTTTATTGCCGAAACTCATATAAACCCCCCATATTATTCTTTATGTATATATTTGTTTATATTGTGTGAATATTTCTAACTATCTGTTTTGCAGAAATAAGTTCTTCCCTAGTGTCTCCGGTCTAGAACGATCCCTACTTACCAAAGTACAATGATAGGGTTTAAATTGATTAACATGTCATGTTATGACACGTCAAGTTTATGTTGAAAATGGTACACGTCAAAGTAATTGTTACTATGTTACTATGTGGTCACCATCAAGTTTTCCTCGTCAGGTTGCTCCATCATGATGCATTCTTGATAAGTGCGTTTTACGCTATGTTTTTAATGTGTTTTTACCCTCATTTGTACCTTGTTTATTCCTTAGTAAGGTTGTTTTTACTTATATTGAGTCAAAAGGGTTTTTCTGTAGAGTAATGGTTAATATGTGTCTTTATACAGAAAATTGTGCTTAAGTGTTGAAAATTCGATTTGGAACAAAGACTTGGTTATTTTCTCTTATGATTCGTTATACCTTTACATTGTCATTTTTGATGAATTTAGTTTAATGTGTAGATGACATGTAAATGAGCATATGAGAACAAGAATCATGAAGATTGGACTCATGGAGGACAACAAAAGAAGCCATGAAAAAGAAGAAACTCCGAAACATAAGATTTTGATCCGAGCAGAAATTTCCAGAAACCATAACTCAACTTCAAAGATTTCCTGAGGACGATCCAGGAGGAACCAGGGAACGTGCCATATATGGATGGAAAGCTGTGGGTGTCTAGTTTCCAAATCTTTTAGAATTGCAGCAATCCGATTTCTGAGGAAGGAGTTATGCCGGAAACAATGGCCGGAGGTCAGTCTCGCGAATGAAACTCTCCCGCGAATGAAATCTTACTCGCGAGCAGAAATCTCTCCCGCGAGCAGAAACCCTATATCAACTTCGGAAAATCATATCTAAAGATCCAGGAGGAATCTGAGGACGAGCCATATATCATTGGAAAGCTACGGAAGTCTAGTTTTCATATCTTCTTGAATCACATCATTTGGAGTTCAGATGAAGGAGTTATGATCAAAACAATGGACGGAGGTCAAGCTGCAAAACTGGGCAGTTTCTGCCTAAGTTGTCACACGAGTTTGGGAGTATGTTTCTTCACCAAAATTCTTCCCAAGCATGTCAAAGGACTTAAGAGAAGCTTAATGAAGTCATGGGAAGCTGCATTAAAGAAGAAGATTCGAAGAATGCATCATGGCAGCCGAAACAACCAAGTATGGAGCTTTTCCGGTCAAACCGGGAAAGTCTGTCCTTGCCGAGTTTGTCCATGATTTCGGCTGCCTATGAGCCCAAGAACTTGTGTATAAGGCCTACATGGATCCAATAACATGTAGAGGAGTCCAAGAAATCAGAAATCCAAGGTCCAAGTCGAAATCTTTGTCCAAAGATAAAAGGAGGAAACCAAGCTCAACAAGGAAGGTGTCTCCTTGAAGCTCCTGAATTCTCTAGGGTTTCAATTCGAAATTTTTTGTATAAATAGGACCTATGTACATCAAATTTCGTGTCTTTCAATTGCTCAAGCCTTAGTATAGCCAAGCTCTACCAAAAACCCTAAACACACAAGCTGCTGCCGCCGCCGCCGCACCAACCAATTGCTTCCATCCGCCGCCGATTTCACCTTCTACCTAGCCGATCTATATAGGTAGTCTAGGTATGAAGTTCATCAAGGTTGTGTGTAAAAATCTACTGTGGTTTATCAAGTTTTATTATAGATTATTCTATGGTTTTCGGTTTTATACATTGCATGTGTTCTTGAGTTCTTCTTTGTGATTTTCTTGAAACTATGTGTGATGTATAACGTTCTAAGTGTATTTTAGTTTCATGATTTAGATTAAGTTGCTGTATGTTCTTGTGTGTAGTATGTTCTAATTGATTAATCATCACCTGATCACGTAATCGAACCCTAGGTTAATTTGCCGTAGGGGGGAGTTTAATCTGCCGTAGTAATCTAGGATCAAGTTAGGCATATTTGATAGTTTGATTCTAGTTGCTGCAAAGGGTTGCTAGGGTGAGTGATTTGCATGTTGAATAGGATGAGTGACGCCATACCTAGGACCATGTCTTCAACCGACTCTAGTTCGTAAGTGTATCTTGTTTAGGTTAGGCATATTTGATAGTTTAAACAAGGTGACACATATGTTTTAGGTTCAGGCATATTTGAAGTTCCTAAAAACACATGAGAAGTCTTAAAAGGTTGAAATCAATGAAAACATATGATAGTGCGAGCATCACTATTTAATCTTGCATGAAATTGTTATATGCTTATTGCGGTGTTTGTTATGTTGTGTACTTGAGTATTGATTGACCATTGTATGTAAATAATTCTGTTTTCATTTCTTTATGTTTCGAACCACCTTATAAATCCCCCATTTAAAATCGTAAATATGTTAATACTTTTGCATTTGTGTATACTTGTATATTATGTGACAGATAATTGTATATGCTGTGTATTTGTGTATTTTTGTATAAAGTGTGTGAATATTACTAACGATTTGTTTTGCAGACATAATCCTTCCCTAGTGTCCCCGGCTTGAACGATCCCTACTTACAGTTACTACACGATAGGGTTTTAAATTGCAGGTTGTTAACCAACGGCCTCGTCATGATGATCTCAAATGTTGATAATGGTGGTGATCTCAAATGGTGGTGCCAAAAATTGACGTGTCAAAATATGACATGTTAATCAATTTAAACCCTATCATTGTACTTTGGTAAGTAGGGATCGTTCTAGACCGGGGACACTAGGGAAGAACTTATTTCTGCAAAACAGATCGTTAGAAATATTCACACAATATAAACAAATATATACATAAAGAATAATATGGGGGGGTTATATGAGTTTCGGCAATAAACAAAACAGAAAAATAAAACAAGAACAAATATGTACAAGATTGGTCACTTTATCGTTTCAAGAACATAACAAGTAAACTCCGATTAGCATGCAAATAGTTTTATGAAAGGTTAAATTATCTTATTTATGTTTTCACAATTGCAAATTAGTTCCAACCCTTAAGACTTCTCAAGTGTTTAAAGTTGTCTCAGCGCTCAACCCTAAACTATGTGACTACTTGACTAAACTGTCTCAGCGCTCAATCTAATCAAGCAACACTTACCGTCCACGAGTCGTTGGAGACATGTTTCCTAGGTATGGCGTCACTCATCCTATTCCACATGAAAATCTCTCACCCTACCATCCCTTGTAGCACCTAGGACCGAACTGTCTCAGCGCTCAACTCGACCTAGAATACCACGGCACATGAAACACCCCCCTAATAGCTAACCTGTTGCAATCAAGCTAACCTAAAGTTCGATTATCTGCTCGGGAGAGGATTAACTAACTTAACAATTGTTAAACACACAAATACAGATTCTTTAACTTCTTTTACAACCCTAACATGCATACTAAATCGTTATTCAACTCACATGTTATTAAAAAGATCACAAAGAAAAACTTAACAACATCCGAAATTGTATAAGACCAAAAATCCAAAAATAATATTTATGAAGAACAATAAACACAGTAACAATACACAAAGACATGGAGAAATCCATACCAAATCCTACCTAAAAGGTTCGGCTAAGGCAAGGATGGTTGGCGGCAAGGGATGATTGATGCGGCTGCAAGGGGTGTTCGGCGGCAGCTTTGTGTTTTGGCTGTGTGAGGGTTTTTGGGTAGAGTTTGGCTATACTATACAACTTAAAACTGATAAAGGACCCCTAAACACGAGCTATACAGCCCCTATTTATACAGAAATATTGAAGAGAAACCCTAGAGAATTCAGGAGCTTCAAGGAGACACCTTCCTTGTTGGGCTTGGTTTCCTCTTTTTATCTTTGGACAAAGATTTCGACTTGGACCTTGGATTTCTGATTTCATGGACTCCTCTACATGTTATTGGATCCATGTAGGCCTTATACACAAGTTCTTGGGCTCATAGGCAGCCGAAATCATGGACAAACTCGGCAAGGACAGACTTTCTCGGTTTGACCGGAAAAGCTCCATACTTGGTTGTTTCGGCTGCCATGATGCATTCTTCAAATCTTCTTCTTTAATGCAGCTTCCCATGACTTCATTAAGCTCTTCTTAAGTCCTTTGACATGCTTGGGAAGAATTTTGGTGAAGAAACATCCTCCCAAACTCGTGTGACAACTTAGGCAGAAACTGCCCAGTTTTGCAGTTGACCTCCGTCCATTGTTTTGATCATAACTCCTTCATCTGAACTCCAAATGCTTTGATTCAAGAAGATCTGAAAACTAGACTTCCGTAGCTTTCCAATGATATATGGCTCGTCCTCCGATTCCTCTTGGATATTTAGATATGATTTTCCGAAGTTGATGTAGGATTTCTGTTCGCGGGAGAGATTTCTGCTCGCGAATAAGATTTCATTCGCGGGAGAGTTTCATTCGCGAGACTGACCTCCGGCCATTGTTTCCGGCATAACTTCTTCCTCAGAACTCGGATTGCTGCGATTCCAAAAGATTTAGAAACTAGACATCCACAGCTTTTCATCCATATATGGCACGTTCACTGGTTCCTCCTGGATCGTCTTCAGGAAATCTTTGAAGTTGAGTTATGGTTTCTGGAAATTTCTGCTCGGATCAAAATCTTATGTTTCGGAGTTTCTTCTTTTCCATGGCCTCTCTTGTTGTCCTCCATGAGTCCAATCTTCATGATTCTTGTTCTCATATGCTCATTTACATGTCATCTACACATTAAACAAAATCCATCAAAAATGACAATGTAAAGGTACGGTGAATCATAAGAGAAATAACCAAGTGTTTGTTCCAAATCGAATTTACAACACTTAAGCACAAATTTCTGTATAAAGACACATATTAACCATTACTCTACAGAAAAACCCTTTTGACTCAATATAAGTAAAAACAACCTTACTAAGGAATAAACAAGGTACAAATGAGGGTAAAAACATATTAAAAACATAGCGTAAAACGCACTTATCATCTTCCACTAGCTCGGGTGTCCAAATCAAGGTTATTGACTGCACAACCGAGTCTGCAAGACAAAAGACGCGAATGCAGAATGAACACAGGGTGTTGGCCTCTTAAACAAATTGGAAATCTCAACCAATCTCAAGTAAAAAATCGATACATTGACAGAAAGCATAAGTTCTCAGCTTGTGAGTGAGTTCTCACCTGCTTGGCGCATTCGAAACTTCCAAACCGAGTTCACAATCCGTCTCCAACTCGAACTCATCTCCAGACCCATCCTGCACAATGATAAAACAGGAAAAATTGGGGACCAACAAGGCTTGCAAAATTAAGACAGGAAAAAGAAGAATTGGAGAAGGAGAAGATGCGCTGTTCTTACCCGGTCAGTGTGAAGCCCCGAACCATAAACTCCAGGGGCCTTGCGGACGCCATTCCGTGCCCACACCTGAAGACGCAGAGGACTTATGGCAGCCCGATCTCCGCCTCCTCGATATCTCATCTCCTTGCTAATCCAGAACCAGGGCGACGAATCGGAGAAAGGCATGGGATCGAGGATCCAAGGAAGGAGCAGCCCAACTGCGCCTCTTCGAAACTCCGGACTCTCTCCAGGCAGAAAGCAAAGAGACAGGGAGGGAGGGACTCGAAGGCTGCCTCTTTCTCTGATCTGTTTTAAGATCCAACAGATCTGAGAGAAGAACAGACGAAATGGAGAAAGAAAGAAAGAAATGGTGAGAGGCAGTCGAGAAGAAGAGCAGACAAAAGAAGAAACCGAGAAGAAGAAGAAGAAGAAACCGAGAAGAAGAAGAAGAAGTTGAGGAACAGAAGAAGAAGAAAAAAACCGAGAAGAAGAAGAAGAAGAAGAAGAAGAAGAAGAAGTTAAGGAACAGAAGAAAGAAGAAACTGAAGAAAGAAAGAAAAGAAGCGAAGAAGAACAGGAGAGGAAAGGAGAAAAGGTCAAAAAAAAGATGGACATGGGCCTCCAATTGCTCCGGATTGGGCCACCGAACCTTGGCCTCCAAAATTAACTGGGCTTCCGGGTTGGACCTTCAAATGGGCTTTGTCGAAAAAAAAGAGCCTAATAATAGTTTCAACAAAAAAAAAGACATTGGGCTCCGGTTATCTTCATTATGGGCCTTCAAAAAGAAAACAAGCCCAACTCCACTAACTTTTCAGTATAAAGCCCAATCCAAGTCTCAAGGCCCAAATCAAAGATCTGCGGGCCTCTTGCAAACAAAATGGAAACAGGCCCACTTTGCTAAAGACAGCAGCACAAAAGCCCGGTTTAAATTCCAAGGCCCAACAACAAAATACGATGGGTGCCCAAATCAAATAAAATGCCTCCAAGGAAAATTTATGGGCCTCTCACAAATGAAAGGGAAATAAGCCCACAAAAGACAATGCAAGTCCAAATACAGCAGTGTAAAAAGCCCACTTCAAGTCTCAAGGCCCACTGTAAAATTCGGCACGACGGGTGCCCAAATCAAATCAGCAGTCACTCTACCAAATTGAGTGTCAACAAGAAATTCAATTGATGGATTCGAAAATATGTGTACATCCGTCAAATCTCAAAGTCGGTACAAAACCGCAAATACAAACCAATGAACTACGGTCGGTTTGATCCCCTCAAAAGGGGTACGTAGGCAATCTAGCGACCCACTAGATACAACCACCATTCTAAACAGAATCCCTGACACCACCTGTCAAATACGGCCAGTCCAAATGACTTTAGTCAAATTCTCAAATCACCAAAAAAAATCAAATGTGAACTACATCGGTTTGATCCCTTTACTGGGTATGTAGGCAGTCTAGATTTAAATCTGGATGCAACCATAACTTCAAATAAATCATCGGATCTTCTGAAGCCTCACTCCATGGCACATATATCTTCAGATACAAATCTCAAACACTACTCTCATTTAAAAATCAAAGCCCTCCAATAAGTCATTCACTTGTTGGGGATCTTGAACTACGAATGGCTTGATCCCTTCCCCGAGGGTACGTAGGCAACCCATTCAAAATTCCGGGTGCAGCCACAAAAACAAACAAACCCAAACACCCCTCTAGTTGGTATTTTCATTCGGAATCAAAGGGTTTTCCTCTTGAAATAAGGGGATGTAATTAAGAGATATTTTTATCTTGGATAGTTCGAACTTAACATAATAAAAGTTCTACCTCCCTCAATGAGATAGAACGAGATTATGTTGAGTATATTAATTTACCATTTTTGCTCAACAATATATTATAGAAAATAAGGAGAATTACGGAAACATTCGAAAACGGTTCGAAATTGAAGCACATTGGAGTTTTCGACAAAAGGACGAAATAGTCAATGAAGGTCAACGAAAGTCAATTTTATGAAAGGAGTGGAAGCCACCTCATGGTGAACGGTAAAATAAAAATATATAAGAGCACAAAAAAGAATTATGACATGTGGCACCCTAACCTCCACCTCACCTCTGAAGTCTAAACCTTGCAGCTGCACACGGTTCCTCTATCCTCAAATTATGGGTATTTGATATTATACCTAATTTAATAGATCTATTTTAAATTACATCAATTTTTAAAATTTAATTGATTTATTTTAAATCACATCAATTTTTGAAATTTAATAGATCTATTTTATATTATTTAAACAAAATAAACATGTTATTTAGCATAAATAATAAAACTGATTTTTTTTCTTCTAAAATTACAGAAGTTATCATTATCTCTAATAGTTAACGAAATGGTATCCCATAAATATATGAACTCTAAACCCTAAAATCCTATACCCAAAACCCTAAAATCTAAACCATAACCCATAACCCATAAACCCTATAACCTAACCCCTAACCTTAAACCCTATGAAAAAACATAGTTTATTTAAAAAAAATCTATGAAAATAAACATCGTTACGGTAACTCAAATAAGCAGGTGGAGCAGAGCAAACTCAACAAAGAAAGCAGGTTATGGGCAACACCCTTTCTAGGATGGTCTTAAAATTCAAGCACTAGAATTTCTCACATTCCTAGGACCCTAACTTTGTCTCAAACATGACATACTCACAATTATGATATTCAAACAAATCTTATGGGATGCCTTAGAACTAGTCGGAGCTCTCTTGAATAGAACCCTAGGGTTCAAATTCGACGGCGGCGCTCTCTAGAGGGCGGTGATCGTGCTATGATATTGGTGACGACATGGGGGAAACTCAGCTGTGTCCATATTGAGACGACGAGAGGTGTTCTCATCTCCTCGATTGTTTTTGTAACTTCATTAAAAGTGTACTATACTGGTCTTTTGTTAATAAGAAGAAAAAAATTATGGGCTTTAAAATAACCGATCATTAGGGAATGAATATCCGTAGTACAAGCGGACAGACTATTTTACAAACAATTTCCGAAGATTGTAAAAACAAAATTTATTTTATATTATTAGTAACTCAAAATTTGAGAGATTACTAAAAATAGAAAGGAAGGATACCGATTTCAATTTGGGAACGTGGGTTTTAATTCTCAAAAAAGAAAGAAGGCAAGTGGTTTCTTTGTCTGTCGCGCGTGTTGCACACAGTGAATGAGGTGTGAAGAGTAAGAAACGCGGCCCCCACCTCCCATGTGCCCTTCCTCTGTCTCCACCAGCTCGTGTCTGGACCTGAATGATTAGAGAAGAGCCTTCCTCCTCAACCCTTCTCTACTTTCTCTCTTCCAACGGAGCCGCAGCAGCTATGATGATGGAAAGGCAGACCCAGCAAACGGCGCAGCCATCCTCTAACGGCGTCATGGCCGTCAAGAAGCCACCATCTAAGGACCGTCACAGCAAAGTCGACGGCCGTGGCCGCCGCATCCGCATGCCCATCATATGTGCAGCTCGTGTCTTCCAGCTCACACGTGAGCTCGGCCACAAGTCCGACGGCCAGACCATCGAGTGGCTCCTCCGCCAGGCCGAGCCCTCCATCATCGCCGCCACCGGAACTGGTACCACCCCCGCTAGCTTCTCCACCGTCTCCGTCTCCCTCCGCGGCGGCGCCTCCACCACCACCACCACCTCCCTCTCCAACTCCTCCGACCACAAGCCTCTCCTCGGCGGCGGTGGTCCCACCCCCTTCATCCTCGGCAAGCGTATGCGCGCCGATGACGACGGGAAGGACAATGACAACCGCCACGACGGAGGAGCAGCGGTGTCGGTCGTCGGTCACCACTCCATGAGCTCCATGCTTGGCCCCGCTGCCGCAGCCCAAGGAGGGTTCTGGGCGCCTCACTTCGGACAAGTCTGGAGCTTCGCCGCGACTCCGCCGCCGGAGATGATGAGTCAGCAGCAGTCGGTGTCGCAACAGCATTCGTTGTTCTTGCAGCAGCAGCCGATGGGGGAAGCGTCGGCGGCCAGAGTGGGAAATTACCTTCCAGGACATCTCAATTTGTTGGCTTCTTTGTCGGGGGGGCACGGCAATTCGGGTCGGAGAGAAGACGACCCGCGTTGAGATTTGACCCGATTAGGTGGCTTCCTGGCTAGTCTACTACTACTGGTGGCTTCCTGGTATATAAATGTGTTCGTTCTGTTCCTGTGTTGTTTTCTGAGTGTTTTAGGGAGAAGTTTGTGTAATTTTTTCTTTTTCCTTCTTTGGTTTAGTGGATTTTAAGGGTTAGGATTCAACTAAGTTTTGGCTGGAAGAAGAATAATGGATGATGGTTTGTGCAGTGCAAATTTGTGAATTTTAAGCATGGAATTCAAATTAGGGGTTCATATTGCTTTAGGATCTGGGGTTTTATTGGGAGGTTGGAGAGAGGGTATGAAAAAGAATTAGGGTTTTAGATGATGGGGTTTTGCTGCTGTAATTGGAAGGCTTTCCAGACTTAAAATTTTATCAAACTATTTATTTCCAATTTTGGTTTACGGGTTAATCTGACTTGTGTTTGGTATTGAACTATAGCACTTGGGGAATCAAGAGCCTTGCTAGAACTGGGTGATTGATCTCTATAAGAATCAAGAACCTTTGCTCTTTTTGAATTTCATTCTGTCTACTTCACTATGATAAGACACCAATAGGATTCGAACTTATCTGCCCCCTCGCAGCCGTTGAAATCCTGGAGAGCAGCATACTCGGTGATGCTTAACGTAATGCCACACTCCACTGATTTCAAATTGCGAGTTCAACTTGCAGGTAGCTGTTAGAAAGTGATAGAAATGTCGTATAGCTTAGTTTACCAAAAATAGAAAACACTATTACTGTCATTGCTGGGGTGTGGCAGAGCAGTAACTAGTTAACATTTACAGTTGCTTGTTTTAAGTTCTCAGCTGCTAGGTTTGACCGTTTTAACTTAGATTTGGAGAATGCTATGATCTTTTCTGGGCGGTAGTATTATGGTATTGAATTTGCTGAAGAATATTATGATCTTTTCTGTGGCTTGGTTGGTTAAGGTGTTAAACTAATAATTTTGAAGTCATAAATTCAAATCTTATTAGACATATCAAACTGTTTCAAATTTCACTGTGAGTTTATTAATAAAATGTTTTTGTTTTTTGTTTTTACAAGTCACGGAAGTGACGAACTCATTGACAGCCATTGACAGACCAATTAAGGAACTCCTAGCAATAAGCCTATATACGTGTTGTCCAAACCTTAGTATCGTTACCGAGGGCTGGGTTTATAAGATATAAGTTGACTTTTAGGTTATAAGCAGAAGGTGAGTGTTTGCAGCTTCTCCTTTTTCTCTCAAAAGACTTTATACTTTTTTAAGAAGTAGCTTATTTTGGACTTACCAAACACCAAAACCTTTCGTGCTTAAAAGTAAAGGAGGTTATAAGCTCTCCCAAACCCAGCCTGAGGCTCCTATATACGGCTTGCATTTCAAAAGTCTTTCGAAGTATGTAGCCTTCAACGTGAATGATTTCCAGGTTTACCAATAACTATGACGGTAGTATTTTCGTCCACAAAATTATTCCGGTGACTCGCCTCCTCAGTTGCTCGGTTTGCGAAGGAGAAATTAGGTTCTTTTCATGAAAGCATGGCACGGGAACATACAAGGACACGATTTTCTAGTCACATTTGATATAACTGGAATATTGCTTCTCGTACAATTAACTAGTCCATGGTCCAGAAAGGTTTTTCAAGTCAACCATAGGTCGCCGGTTACTACTAACTGGGTAAGGTTCACCTTCATCAGGTTTTTTGACAGGTCGATACCAGTTCGTGTTGGTGAGTTTTAGCACCTTCAATCATCAAGGCCACATAGTTTAACAACACCGATCTTCATCTGTAAGCAAAACTAGGCGACAGAAAACTGCAAATAGTAATGGTTGTTGGTGTTTACCTGAAGAGATTCGTATATATCCCTATCTGATGCATCATGCACGCCAAAGAAGAAGAAGAAGAAGAAGAAGAAGAAGAAGAATGGTGGTATCTCAGGAACTCAATCATCGCAAATGCTAGAAAGGGTTTTCTTTCCTTCTGATCTAGGGCTTTATTTCTAATTACAAATTTCTTCATCTCGCACTCCAACTATGTTCTCCAAAGGGTCTACCATGCAATGCAAGAAACACACAAGATTGAGAATCTCAATGTTTTGCTTATAGCAACATGTACAGTCAAACACCTTGATTTTGCATGATTATTTGCACCTATTCCACAATCCTGAAGTCAGAGGTCTATCGAATCAAAGTATAACTCATAAATCGTCTGCAAAGTGCCTACTTATACAACTTGAAAGGATTTGATGTGAAATAAGTTATGTTTTATTTGTTAGAAAAAATGGTGAATATGTTGTTTATATACTAACAAAATGAAATAACGAAAATTAATTCTAATTAATCAAATTGCATGAACATGAACAAAACCATAAAATGACAAATTGAGGATTTGAGAAGAATTCAACAAATGGAAGTTTGCCGAGTCCCGTGTATCACACGGTGTCCTTAAGACAAATTACGGCGTCCCAATCGGTACAAGGACCTCAATGCCGTTTGGTCTCCCGGGATAAAACAACAATCAAGCTCAAGTTGTTGCACTACGAATGTCACGACCCAACCCGAGTTTACCTTCCTAAACCCGGGTTAGGACGTGCGGGACCCATCTCAAGAGAGATTTACTCGTAATCCTCCTCGAGAAGGGATAAGCCTCTTTCCAAACCATTCTTTTAGAGAACCTAGGGTTCTAATAATATTTGTTACTGCATCCGAATCCCGGTCAGGCTGCCTACGTACCCTGTCCTCAAGGATCAAGCCACACGTAGCTCTTATTTTTATTTAACGCTCTAACCGGGAAAAATCCTGCTTTTCTACTTATCAGTCGATCTAATAGTATGGATAACAACAACTATTGCGTATCCGGAGTTTAACCTTTCTGCTGAGGTAACCACCCACCGCTATCTATCAGGACTAACCCGAACCATCATCACATTCAAACACAACAATCACATGTAAAATAAAACGTAAATGCAACTATGTAAATAACATATCCTCCAGGGTATAACTGTAATATCAACTGGAGGGTACCCTTGTAATTATCTTAAACTGTCAAGGGTAATATAGTCAATTCTCTCTCGATGGTAGTTTGGTAATTAAACAAGCTGCCAGGGCCATTTATGGAATTTCACCCTTAGGGCAGCCCTGTAATTAACTAAAACTATCAAGGACAGTATTGTCTTTTTAGCCACAGTGGCAGTTTGGTAAAATAATCTGAACTACCAGGGGCATTTTAGGAAATTCAGCCTTAGTGGCAGCCCTTGTAAAAATACAAAACAGTGAGGGGTAGTAAGGTCTTTTTAACCTCAATGGCATCCCTGAAAAAAAATACACATCTGTAAGGGGTATTTCAGTAATTTCTAACTTAGTGGCAGACTTGTAATTATACAAAACTTTCAGGGGTATTTCTAGAATTTCAACCCTGATGGCACAGTCGGGACTAACCCGAACCATCATCACATTCAAACACAACAATCACACGTAAAATAAAACGCAAATGCAACTATGTAAATAACAAATCCTCCAGGGCATAATTGTAATATCAACTGGAGGGTACACTTGTAATTATCTTAAACTATCAAGGGTAATATAGTCAATTCTACCTCGATGGTAGTTTGGTAATTAAGCAAGCTGCCAGGGCCATTTATGGAATTTCACCCTTAGGGCATCCCTGTAATTAACTAAAACTATCAAGGGTAATATAGTCAATTCTCTCTCGATGGTAGTTTGGTAATTAAACAAGCTGCCAGGGCCATTTATGGAATTTCACCCTTAGGGCATCCCTGTAATTAACTAAAACTATCAAGGGCAGTATTGTCTTTTTGGCCACAGTTGCAGTTTGGTAAAATAATCTTAACTACCAGGGGCATTTTAGAAAATTCAGCCTTAGTGGCAGCCCTTGTAAAAAATACAAAACAGTTAGGGGTAGTAAGGTCTTTTTAACCTCAATGGCATCCCTGAAAAAATACACATCTATAAGGGGTATTTTAGTATTTTCCAACTCAGTGGCAGACTTGTAATTATACAAAACTTCCAGGGGTATTTCTGAAATTTCAACCCTGATGGCACTCCTGTAATTAACCTAAACTGCCAAGGACAGTTTTGTCATTTTATAATCACGGTAAATCAGTAAAAATTTGGATCTACCACAATAAAAACCTGAGGATTTACCTATTTTACCCTAGCCTAACCGGTCAACTGGTTTGGCCTGAAATCCGAGATTTCCCGACCAACCTCCCTACCCTAACCAAATCATCAACAACACTAACAACAACAGCACTACAACAACAATTCGAAAACATAACTCCAAGGGGACAGAATTTTACCCTCTGCCTCTACTTCGAGTTCGACGGTAGTAGCTCCAATCTCCTACAGCTGGACCTCCTTTGCCACCCACAGCCTCGCCTCCGTCTCTTACACCCAAGAGCACTGCCACTGGAGGCTCACCAGAGTGCTCGACCAACCCAACAAGAAAACAGTGACACAGTAGAATGGGGAAACTCCGATTAGGCTCCAATCCAATAAACAAAAGACACAGGAAGGAAGCATAAGATAAGAGAAGAAAATCTTTACCTTCCACGCGCCCTAACTCTGCTTGGTTTGTCGAAAAACGACCACACAGCCGCTCTCCTCCTCCCTCGATCTCCAGCCATGGCGGTTATTTAGAAGTTTGGAGGGCTAGGTTAGATAAAGGAGGAAGAGGGGAAGAAGATGGGAGTGGTCCGCCGGCCTGGGGCGGCCGGAGTCGCCGGCGCCGGGCGGAACACAGTGGAGCACCGTGAGAGAGAGAGAGAGAGAAAGGAACTCGGGTCAACCCGAATGGGGGGTTTGACTCGGGTCAAACCTCTCTCTTCCTTTTATAAAGAAACCAACGGCCCAAATCAAATCTGAAATCAATCTAATGGCCCAGATTAGTTTCTTAAAAGTTACCCTGAGTGATAAATGGTTATTTTACTTTTACCGCACAGTAACAACACATTATCCTGAATAACTTTCGCATACGAACTCAGATTAATTCATAGAACATACCCACGAGTTCGTATGTGGGACAAATTTCATTTTCTCATTTGAATTAGCCATCTTTGGGTGACAATTTCTCATTCACCCCACAACCAAATTATACATATGAATACATGATTTTATAACCCTCATTACAAGAATTACAAATTCATGCATGCAATCATCTAATTAAAAGTGCAACTCATTTTAATTATTTGGTTTAATCAATGGTCTTTCACTACGCCAGAAAACGTATCAGAAAACAATGAATCCACGTTGTTTGAGAGGGATCAAAACCGTTGTAAATCTGACCGCTGTCTGATCAATAATCACACAACAATGCCAAAACGCTTGTCTGAAAAACTAACACACAACGGTCCACTAAAAACAGTTGTGTGATAGCTGCCAACAGATGCCGAGCTGCTTCTCGGCAGCTGTCGACAAATGTCGAAGAAATTGCCGATAGTCAGACAATGGTTTTCAATAAAAAGTCGTTGTATGGCTGTAGACGGATTTCATCGACAACTGTCGGCAGATGTCGAGTTGCTTCTCGATGGCTGTCCGCAAATCTCAATGAAATCTGTTGATAGTCAGACAAAGGTTTTTCTGAAAAAATCGTTGTGTGATTAGTAGATCACACAACGACTTTTGAATGAAAACCATTGTGTGATTAATAGAGCACACAACGACTTTTGAATGAAAACCAATGTGTGATTAGTAGATCACATAACTATTTTCTTGAAATATATGTTGTGTGAATATCGACATATTATGTCGAGAGCTGGTGACAATGATATCTATCGACATTCACACAATAGCTTTCGATTCGTAAATTATTGTCTGATTTTATTTGACACAACGGATTTAGTTCATTCCATAGTTGTATGACATGTAAATTTTAAGGATGATTTTTGTTAACCATTGTATGATTAGTTCTCAAACAACGTGGCTATGCAAGAATACCAGTTGTATGATCATTTTGTCAGACAACGCTTGATTGCGGATAACTTATTGTGTGATGTATTGATTCCACCACTACCAAAATGTACCAAATAAACAGTGTAACTACCTAATAATTTCCAAACCATCCAAAACAATGTTCACATCTAAACCATCCAAAGCAATACTCACATCCAAAGCATTGTAAACATTAAAGTGGCATCAAATGCATATGTCCATCATCCTAACAACTACTAAAAGAAGAAAAGCATTCAAATACATGTCCATCAAATAGGGACAACAATGCTGATACATAATATCAATTGTACAAAAAGCTGAGAAGCACAGAAAAGATGCTTTTCTTTGAACAAGATCGATGAAAGCTACCACGATCACGGCTCCTTCACATACTTCACGATAATAAAGTCTGCCCACTCATCTCTCATGTCATCGAAGTCGTCTTGATTATTTTTGCAACTGCCTCTCTTGTCCCACTGAAGTAAAATTAAACACTTGATTTATTAATTATCATTACAAGTTAACACTACTATTGAATACTTGTACAACTCTATGAATCTCACAGTACATAAGAAATAGACCCTTATACTTAAGCTGTATTGAAATGCATCATTTTCACATAATAATAAACAGATTATTAATACATAACACTGCTATATGTTTGAATTGAAGGTGTTTTCTTTCTACTTATGTTTCTCCAAAATTGTATTAAAATCTACGACAAAATATTACAATTTATGCAGTATTATAATTGAGCAAAAATAGAAAATTAAGATCTTCAAATATATAGCAGTGTCAAGTATTAATAATTCTTAAGCTTATAAACAACAAATAGTGTTCAAACTTATTAATACTTATGTTGTATTGAATGCATTCTCATTCTGACCTATTGTTCTATATCACAGATATAAACATCAGTACAAGAGAAATTATAATGTAATGTAACTAGTAGCAAATAAACAATCATTATATTTCAATCCAATGAAACAACAAACAAAACAAACATAGAGGCTCCCAATTTTCCCCTTACCTTTGCCGACACATAAATCATGAACCCCTAACAACAAAACAAAACGATTAGTTTAAGCAATCATATATGTATAATTCAATTTAAAGAATCAGCTGTGATGCTAAATATGAGGTGGATACTTTAACCAAAACAGATTTCACTCAAAATACAAAAGCAAAAACTAACTTCCTAAACTAGTAACCTTTAGATTAAAAACTGTACAAATTAGTAAGGAATTTTGACTTTATCGTCTTGCACAGAAATAGACTAGAGATTCAAAAGAAGCTTTCAGAATTCAAATCACCTCAAAATGATTTTTCTGAAATTAGTTATGAATTTTCAAAATCAGTTACAGTTTATAGTGTTTTCCCGAAATTTTGCTGAAATTTTCTAAACTTCATTTCAAAAGCAGAACAAAAACTAAAATGGTACAAAACTTTAACAATTGAACATAAATACTCTAATGTTTCAAAAAGCAGGAAAACACACAATACTTGCCACTTAAAAACTAATTAAGATCGCCACAAAGATAGGCACAAAATTGTAATACACAAGTCTTAACTTCTAAAATCTTAGCAACTATAAACAATCTCAAAACATGGTTTCCACCTTAAACTTTTAGGAACTAAAAACATATATAGAAACACAAATATAAGATCTATATATCAATACAATTTCATAACAAAACAATAATTCAAAAGCAAAAAGTTCAATGAAAAACATAAATATGAAATCATAAAACAACTTCGTAACTTTCTGCAATAAAAGCTGCAGCAACACGAAGAGAACCAGTTCCTGATAGACCTCGAACAATTGCGACCTTCAAGAAAAACAAATATTAAACAACAAAAATAAGGTAAGACACCAGTTATCTCACAAATGCATATCTCTTTTTAATATCACACATACATTTTGCTCCTTCATTACTGGATTGTTTGCTCCAAATAATAATTCAGCAGTTGCTTTACTAAATATTACAAATAAATTACAGTTAGTAACATTTTCAGGGATAGTTGAATTACAGTTGGTAAAAGTTGCAATTCAGCTCAATTACAGTGTCAAGGAAACGTTACCTCTTTGTTTCCCCCCCTTTCAAGTATATAAGATTCTCTGCCTATAAAACAAAATTTGATTTTCAATGTAAGTCAATATATGTGAGGGAAATCGCAAACAAATACAAAGTTAGGTTGGGAATCTACAGGTGGTGTCTTCACATCATTTGTAGTAGACAACACAAAGATAATTTGGGAATTGGAATCGCAGCAAAATGAATTTTCTATAATTACTTATGATTTTTCAAAGTTTAAGTACAGAAGACAAGAACGAACTTCTTAAATTTCTGACAAGTGAATTTCTAGGCTAGAAACCACACAGTTAGGATGAGAATTTACAGTTGGTGTCTTCGTAACATTTGTAGTAGACAACATAGATATTATCTGAGAATTGGAATCACAATAAATGAATTTTCGAGAATTACTTATGATTTTTCGAAATTCAAATACAGAAGACAAGAAAGATTGCTGATTTACACACAAATTTGGACTTTTCTAAGGCAGTTTTGAGAATGGTTTCAGACGAAAATGAAAAAGTAGATTGAAGAATAAGAAGAAGCAAGCTACATGACCAGAGCATCAACAATGCTGTGACACTCTCTGAAAGCTCATCGAGCATCTAGAACCACAATCATTGACTTTCCCCCAATTGAAGAACCCGATCTACAACCCTAATAGACTCAAGCCCTAATAGAGAGAGGCTCCAAATCAAACAAATCTAACCTAGAAATCGAACCAAGTGAATATGAAGAACTAGAACTAATCTAACCTAGAAAATAATTGCAAAAAGAAGAAGAGTACAAACCTCAAACCAAATTGATGAAATCCCAAATCGACGAACCCCCAACTCAGTGAATCCCCAAATCGATGAACCCTAAATCGACTCGACCTTAGTCACTGAGGGTTAAGGTAGAGAGGAGAGTGACAGACCAATTTAATATGTGAGAGAGTCGAACAAGTGAGAAGAGTTCGATTAAGAGAGGGTGGTTCGGAGAGAGATTGGAGCATTTTGAGAGAGTGGTTTGGAGCTGTGTGTTTTGTCTATGTGTTGACTCCAAATAGCCAATATAGTTTGTTTTTTTTTGTTTTTTTGTGTCTTTTTTTATGTCTAAAGTGGGGCTTCGCTTCGCTTTGAATATGCTTCTTTTACATATCATACAACATAGAACATAATTTTTTATTGTCTCATAAATAAAATCCTAGACTGCAAGAGCTAAAGATTTCTAAATCACTTTCACAAATAAGACAACAGTATTCAGAAATTTATGTTGTTAGACGTCAATGAATATAGTGACATTCAATATATCATTTAGGAGGGAAATTTCCCGCTACTACGTAAAACCCATTTGTCTACATAAATTTTACAAATCAGACAACAAAAATTTAATATTTTGTTGTCTGAGAATAAAAAATAAGTACGGGAAATTTCCCTCCAACGAGAGTCACTCTTTAACAATAAACCCTAGTTTAATTCAGACAACGGATATGAGCAGTAACAGTTGTCTAAATATAGAAATCATAAATTGACCGACCGAATTACAAGAAAACTCGTCGGATTGCAATACTATTACACAGTTTTTTTGAATTTGTCGACACTCGTCAAATCATGGGTTATTGTGTATGAACTCGTACAATAAGTTAGTGTCAATTATATCTCGAAGGTTTGGCTCCCTATAGTGAAAATAAGCATAATTAGAGTTGACCGCATCGATTGACACCCATATGATACCGAAAATTGATGACGTTTCTACCACAATCATGCTTCCATATACTGAAAATGTCTATACGGTTCAATTTTCAAAATTTCATATCCTCAAGCATGTCTCTCTTGATGAACACAAGTCTATATATGATGTCATACAAATATTATGCAACATTATGTACAACAAAGTAAACATGTTATACCTCATTCAACATTTTTGATATTACATCACACATCAGAATAAAACAATAACGGTTGTAGGATCATTATAAGAAAAATTAGGGAATTTTAGGGGTTAGGATTTTAAGGTTTTAGTGTTGAAACATTCTTAAAGTCATGACATAAAAATTTAGACAACCTACAACAAATCACTGAATGTTGTTGTGTGATAGCCGGAACAATACATTATCACACAACAGCCATCGGTGTTATGTTGTCTAATCAAAACCAATTTGTAAATCAATGGTGCACAACCTAGGATGAGAGATATATCGCGCAACAATATTATAAAATTATTATATGATGAGCCGAACAACCTACAACAGATCACTGAAAGCTGTTGTGTGACTCTTGAAATAATACATCATCATACAACAGAAATCAGTGACTTGTTGTAGCACCAAAACCAATTTAAAAAGAAGTGATGGACATCTAAGGATTAGAGATATCACACAAAAATTTTGACAGTATTGTGTGACCGTTAAATAATCTACAACAAATCAATGAAAACCTTTGTGTGATTGTCGAAACATTACATTATCACACAATTGATTTTCACGTTCTGTTGTCGCAGTACTAATCTCAGTAGAGGGTAGAGCCACATCCTGACATGAGTGGTGAATCAGACAACAACTGTCTAAAAAGTATTATATGAGGACTAAAAATATTCATTGTCATACAACATAGGTTGATTTCCCTGTTGTGTGATAAAAATTAGTAATGTGATAAAAATTAGTAATGTGTTAAATGTGAACCTAGTTGGAAGACCAATGAGGTTCATTTTTATGTTTAGTACCACAACATAATATTGTTCGAAGCGTTGTGTAAATTTTTAAGAAAATAATTCTGGGATGATCTCAGAGTATCCACACAACATGTAGGAAGACTTTTTCAATTTTGTACAACGCTTTTATTCCTGCCTGTTGTGTGAAAAGCATTGTTTGTTACAGGTATTGGCGTAGTGTTTTAGACCATTTTTCCAACATTATTAACTAAATTGTATGATTCTTCAGACAAGCTGATTACATGGGTTTTGGCATATAGAAATTTACAGAAAATTCTAGTATGTGTTATTACATATAAATGATGGTGCATCAATTTTGTAAAATAAGTCGTTAAAGTAGTAATAATAGTTAATAAAGTTGTAATATGAGTCCTTAAATGTGTAAATTTTTCTAGTTACAACGTTTGTCATCACGTGTCATTAAAGCGGTAAAATGTGTGTTTAAAGTGGAAATTGAGTCCTTAAAGTGATAAGTACAACTTTAAATAATCATATTATAATTTTTAAGACTCAATTACCACTTTAAAAACAAATGATAACTAATGTTGTAACTAGTTTTTTTAATAACTTTAAAGACTCATATTACAACTAAGATTTGATCCACTTGCTTTTATCAAATGACAAAAATATTGTTTTTGAACAATAATTACGAGGCTGCCACTAAAATTTTAAAACTTATTTTTTTTGTTACAAACAACTTTTTTCATTTTTTTCAATTTATTATCTTTTTTTCTCTCGTACGGTTGTGGGTGAATTAGAAAGAGATAGATTAATTTTGGATTCTCGATCTCCTCGAGATCTCCATTCCCTAAGCAATTTAGGCTCTTCAAATCTTGGTTTGTTTGATCATTCAAAAGATACAGATTAATTTTTTTTTCGAATATAGATGTTGAGATGGTGAGCTTGGATGGATTGAGTGCCACGCTGGCGCCGTCGTAGGCGGTGGTCGTGAAGCAATTCGGGGTCACGAAGCCAACTTGAGGTTCGATTGATCTAAGATTCTATTATGAAGATTAATTGAGAAATTAGGGGTTTTGAATTGGAGACGATGTAATGAGACAGAGGTTGTTTTGCAATATTGCTGACAAATTGAATGACTTGTGGTTAAGACAAAAGAATGAGTGCAGTAGCAGAAGTTGAGAAAAAAAGGTATAAGAGCTGAAGTTGAAAATAAAAGGTACAGTAACAGAAGTTAAGTACTACAGTAGCAGAACTTTCTACAAGTGTAGTATCAAAAGCTGAGAAGTACTGTAGTAGCATAACTTAACTTGGCTAGCCGTATAACAACAATGGATGAGTAAAAACATGGTAGCAGCACTAAATAAGCTCGGTTAATTTTATATGTTTAGTTTGTATCTCAGTGGTTGTTGTATGATTTGTTCTCACATATATAACGATATTATACTAATTTGCTAATTGGGTAACCCATTTGACGTGCGGGAGAATTAAGGTGAGCTGGGTGCGGGAATTGTTGTATGAGTGTGTGCGGGAATTCGCCATCTTCACCTTAATTAACTAACTTTTAATTAGCTGGGTGCGGGAGAATTATGGTTATTGTATCCATAACTCCCGCACCCAGCTCACCTTAATTAACTAACCCATTTCGTTTAGCATCGGAATCTGACGTTAGTTCCGACGCTAAACGAAATTAGTAACACTTCTGAAATCCTTATCCTTCTGCTCATGGGATTGCATTGCACTTTCGATCCTTCCTTCAAATTGCTAAGGGCACCCAAGACTCCTATTTATGTATCTGATCACAAACTTGATCACTTTTCCTTCTTCTCCCTTACACGTCAGAAGAAGAATGCAACCTACTATCAACACCATCTTCACCTTAATTAACTAACTATCCTCACTAACTCCCACAACATGAACATGTTTCAGATCATCACAAACACCCAACTAAAATGAATACATGCTACCTATTTACGTCCCACGCAGCTAACAGACAATCAACTCCTCCATTATACTAACTCATACTTCACTATGGACACCCAATATGACAATCAACATTCTTCTCACCTTTTCCGATGATCTTCAAATTAATGGATTTGTATCTTTTCATCTCCATAACAACAACCACTACAACAATAGCAGCAGCTACACTAACAACAACATAGCATTCCACTGCTTGAAACCTATTTAACCTTTCCAATTACCCAACTTCCCCATTTATACAACACAACAACTTATCCAAACCCCTACTCATCTTGTTACGTTCACCCAAACCCAGAATCAATATCCATAATCACTAACACCAGTTCTGCCGCCAAACACAGCAGCAGAACAACACTGCCAAAAATCTCAACTTCTCTAATCACCACTAAACTCGAATTCAAGTATAGAAACATGAAAAGCTATTTAGATGGACCAAATTGTATACCTGAATCGAAATCAAGGTCGCCAGGAAACACCAAGAACTCGACCTGAAAACCCAGAATTCTTCCTCTCTTCAGTTCTCCCTCCTTGCTGCTTCTCTGACAAAACCAAAACCACCGAGACGTTCACCAAGCTGAGGCGAAGCTGTCAAAACCCACCAAGCTCACCGTCGTGGCCTGAATAGCGACATCACCGGTGAACACAGTCGATCCTTCTCCTTCTCCAATCTCTCTCACCGAAACTCCTCTGATGAAACAGAGACCATAGGAAGGACCAGGAGAACAATATGAAGCCGTCACCACCGGTGAGACGCCGTGGCTCGGCTGTAGCACGGAGAACCAGTCGGGTTGACCCGTCGCTTCTGTTCGGGTCGAAAATGACCCGGTCTGTATCTCGATCTGTGTGTTCTGATCCAATTCGTATATATAAGTCATCCAACGGCTCATACTTAACCGCTTCTAGCAAAATCAGACCGCTCTGAACAAGCCACGCGTAATTTTTATTTTTAATTAAATATCTGGATAATATCAACTTTCTAGAAATTATTAAAAATAGTTTTGATGTCCGAACGATGCTCTGAAAAATCTCACGGACTCATAACGAAGTCTAGGTTAATCCTATAGCACAAAAGACAAAGCTCGACAAACTAAAATTTTGAATAATTTTCGAAAGCTGCTACAATTTAAAGATTTAAGGAAATTAAAATAAAATAACTAAAAAAAAATTCTATTTAAAAATAGTAAATAGAATTTCTGAGATGTTACACGTGACAACATGAGGACGTGAGATAATGAGTCTATCGAACAACACTATGTTGATGAACTTATTGGCCTCATGAGAAGATACGACCTAAAATAAAGAGATAGGTCCTTGGACATGTGATGCTGACGCCGCAAGTATAAGCCCTATCAAATATATATTTGTTGGATATCGTAGTGAGAACAAGAGTTTAGACTCCCTTCTGGTGCAAGGTTTCTCATTAACACGCACTGGATCGACTTCGATGAGATATGCACTCTTAATAGATAACATTGCACTCCACTAGTTTGTCAGTTTGATAGTTTTATAAAAACTGAACGTGCAGCCTATGACTGTGGTCATAGTAACATCTCTATGAGATCAGAGATATGCCCAAATCGAGTGGACCATGCATTTGCAATAAGTTGAAATGTAACTCCTGTATTTTTGAAGGGATATGATGAATAATGTCCTTTCATGTTGATTTCGTATATATATGGACTCATGATGATAAAGAGGTGTCAACATTCGATGTTATAATGAAAAAGGTCTTAGGAAAGACACAATCTCCTAATGAGTCGATGATTGCGTGTTGATGATGTTTTTTCATCAAACGGTTTTGGCGCATTAATGAGAGTGAAGCCTGCATATACTCTCATGATTATTTAAGGTCTTTTCTTTATGAGAGAGTGATTTCCTCTATAGAGATGATAAAGAAAGACTTGACCAATCATTCGTTGAAAGCTAAGTGTAGCTTTACCCTGACGAAATGCTGATATGGCATAAGGAGCTGATATGGCATAAGGACATCTCTTAAATACTTATACGTATTTGGGCTTATTCAATCCTCACGTAGGCGATGCTATGATAGAATTGATGCTACGTATGTCGTCGCTGCTATGCATAAAAGCGAAATTAGCAGAATCTGCCAAGTTTTATGGGTCAACTTCCAAGAAATCTACAAGAACGCTCACTCCTGGCGAACCTGCGAAATTGGTATCGTTGGAAATTTCTGTGTCTATTTTCCAGGGACACCAACCATTTGACCACACGTATTATATTGAGTGAGTTATGGCAATTCTCGCAAAGTAAGACGGATCTGTCCGAGAATCTGTTTTGCCAAAACAGTCAGCTAACTTCGATAGAATTTTCTGGATAGCTCCTGTTGAACTAGAGGGTGTATGACTTATGGTTGGAAAGGTATGGATGTTTACTTTCCAGAGCTGTTTACGGATTGTCCGTATATATTTCCTACGTGATGTTAGAGCCGATTTAGTCCTCAAAGGTCATGCTACGCGAGAATCTGAATCTCTGTGTGAACTTGTGTTTTGAGTTCCCAAGCGACCTTCTTCCCATGATTTGTTTTATACGGCTGCAGACCATGATTTGTTTTATACGGCTGTAGGCCACGAGTTGATTTATATTTGGCTATAGGCCACGGTTTTTTTGTTTTGGCTGCATGCCGCGATTGGTTTTATGTTTGGCCATGGCCAGGGAAATTTGTGGTTTTTAGGCGTAAGGTCTGGATTGTTTTTCGGAAAGATGAAAATGAAATTTGAAATTTATGATTTTGAACCATGATAAATGACATTGATTTTTGGTCCACTCACTAGAAAGCTTTCCGCGTCAGAGAAGTTCCATTCCTAGCTTGGGAGGCAGACATGACCACGCTGATTATGGCTGGTATACACGATTTAGGAGTGAGGTACTCTGGGTGTCCACGGGTATAGTTGGAACCGGTTCGAGTTGCTCATGATCGTTTGCATGAGTGGTGGTTGAATTTTGGTAAAAGAGATCGGGGTATCTCTTTGCTGGAAACCGACTCATGAGGAATGAAAGACGTTGAGTTGATTGGTGTAATGATGAAATTGATTACAAAAGCACCACGAGATGCATGTAGGATTTTGGGCCGAAACATTGTCCTTTAGGCCGGACTTGAGCACACATGAGTTAGTGTATGAGCTTGTTAGCTTTGATTGTTGTGAAATGCTCTATTGAAGACTCTCATTTGAAAGAGAGAAGTAGGACGAGGAAATATACTGTGACTGAGTATGTGAAGAGGACATTCATATTGGCCCGAAGTCGTCTAGTGGATTCATCAGCTCGAGTGAGCAGTTTCGAGATCGCATTGTGGTATGCACATTAGTTCGAGCCCTACAATCGAAAGTTAGGGTATGAAGAACGAGAAATAG
Source organism: Comarum palustre (assembly GCA_951800085.1). Classification (NCBI taxonomy): domain Eukaryota; kingdom Viridiplantae; phylum Streptophyta; class Magnoliopsida; order Rosales; family Rosaceae; genus Comarum; species Comarum palustre. The sequence continues at coordinate 16,398,412 of OX637586.1, forward strand.
ATAAATTTTGAGTGAAGGACGCAGGAGATAATACGTCCATGGTCTCGAGGCCTAGTGTAGGAATTGTACGATTCTGTTGTCTCGAAAGGAGCGAGAGACGTGTGAGTTCGCCTATAGTGATGGACTGTAGCAGTTCAATCCTCCCACGAGGAAGACGTTGGCGTAAGTGTCAAGTGTATCGGTTGTAAAAGTGGAGCATATGTATTGACTACGAGTTAGTCTACATTTATGTCTCGGAAAGCTACCAGCTTGTCTTAATGACCATTTCGGGAATTTACCCGAGAAGAGTTAAGAGGCAAGTCTTGTGGAGCCGATTTATGACGAAAGTGATAAGACGAGGGTGTCGTGCTCGAGAAAGTGTATCAAAGCGAGCGTAGTTGTGTATCTTGCATTACAACTACGAGAAGATTTGGTTTTTAAAGAAATTGGTACAAAAGTTGGTGACTCTTGTTTTGCTTGAAGTTCGATCCAGTGGAACTTGACAACATTCCTGGACGGCTAGACGAATAAAGTTTTGGAATGTGGATCGTCTTTAACGGTTTTGTGTCGTTGGGATTGACAGATAGTGTCACGTCCAACAGTGGAAATTTCGAGGACGAAATTTTTTCTAAGGGGGGTAGATTGTAACACCCCGTCCCGAAATTTACCTTTTTACCGGGATTAGGCGTGTTACAGAGGGTTGTAACTGCATTGTAAATTTCCCCGAAATATTAACGAGTGTAAAATTTGAAATTCTAGGGGTATTGGTATGTATTCGTACCTTTGGGAAGCATGCCGAAGTGTTCAGAGTTAAGAGACGCGTGGAAACGATTTATTTAAAGGGGTCAAAGGTTGACTTTTTACTCCGTCGAGTTTCTCGAAAAACTTCCTTCACGAGAGTTAGAGTGCTCGATGATACGAGTCCCTAGACATGCGGCATGTGTGAATCGGATACCGTATGGAGAAGTTACGGTCAACAGAAGTTGGGTTTCCATTTTTAGAAAGTATATAAATAGAAAGGGTGGATTTCCAAAAAGGGAAAGATTCCATTTTCTTCTCCCCTTCCACACGCGTGCGCGTTCCTTCATCATCCGAAAATTTGAATTAACCCGACCCAAACCTGGCTGACCCGACTTTTGCTGCGAGCTCCGGCCACCAGAAACGTTGAGGCCGGTCGGGATCTCTTCATCTCCTTCGTGCGAGCCTCCCTTTGGTGGTGGCGTGGTCCAATTCGGCCTGGATAAGCACCTCCAAGCTTGCACAGTACGACGTCGAGACCCAGTTCTTGACCTAACTGGTTGTTCGGCGTGGGGCGGCGACGAGGCACGAAACCAGTCTAGAAAAGACGCCCAAGACGTTTTGGGCGGACATCCGGTGGTGTTGAAGCTCAAAACGGCGGCGGGAGCGGCTGAGGAGGAGGCAACCCTTTCAGGGTGGTTTTGGGCCACTTCGTAGCCGAGTTGATCAAAACCTCAGGTATTAAAGTTGCTCCCCTTGCTGTGTTCTACAACTTTTATGTTTTGAGTTTCTTGAAATTCTGTGTTTTTGATAAAGACGCGTGACGCCCACGCGCCGCCGGCTGTGGCTGCACGTGTGGCCGCGTCCGGCAGTTCTAGGAGTTCTGGTTTCTCCTATAGGCCTTCTAGAGTTGTTGTAGTTGCATGTACGTGGTTTTTAGGTGAAGTTAACTGGTTTGAGGGTGGTGGCGCGTCTGACATTTTCAGGGGCAGTGAGTTGTCCCAAGATCATGTACTCGTCGATACGAGCGCGTGGATATATATTTTGCCGGTTTCGGTTATCGTTTCGTGCGACGTTCAACCGAATCGAGTCAAGATGTTTAATTACAGGACTACCCCTAATGTTTAAAAAGACAATACTACCCATGTTAGTGTTAGTTAATGTCAGGACCCACCCCGAGTTAAATCCCTTTAACCCGAAGTAAATCCTGCGGGGACCACCTCAAGGGAACTTCTTACCGAAACCCCCTTGAAATGGCCAACCCTTCCTACATACCAACTCAGCACTTCCATGAGTATCTAACAACAATCCCTAACTCATGAAGGCATCCTGCTCCCTAACCTACTTAATTAGCTAAACTAGGTTAGTCAGAGCAATCTACAAAGATGATCACCCTAAAGAATTTCCAGCGGCAACGAATTGTTCGACTATGCCTCGACTCTTGTACGCGCACGACCTCCGCCCGAGAACCCTGCACCACTAGGCATTTGAAAATGAAGGGCCCAGGGGAGAAACATTGAAAAACTGTCAGGGTGAGTGGACAAAAATGAAATATAAAAGCTCTAATTCCTTTAATGTTCTCCCTTAGAGTTTTCTACGAAAAACCGCATGCAAGTAAAACATAAACAATGCCTTGGCTCAAATATAAACAATTGTGTGGGGTGTTAACCTCATCCATGAGAAATCCGACCTGCTCTACACGAGAGGGTCTATTGACCAGCTCATCGGAGAGGGTCTTATGACCTGCTCTATTCGGGAGGGTCTATTGACCAGCTACTACCGAAGAGGGTCCCGACCTGCTACTATCCAGAGATAGTACCTGCTACTATCCAGAGATAGTACCTGCTACTAGCATGCAATATATATCCTTATCCTTTAAATCCTTTTAAAACCTGTAAAATCTTGTAAAACCTCGTGGGAATAATAAATCGAAAACCAAGTCAAATCTCCCTGATTTCACCCCAAATACATTGAATTTAAAAACCTTTCCAGGAACCAAAAACCGGTTCTCTGGCTTTACTTTAAAACCCCTTTAAATCCAAGAGCCAAATTTCTCCTTTTTAAAACATCCCCCTCCATAATCCCAAAACGGTGAAAACCATTAAACCATAATCCGGAAAAATCCTTTAAAACCCCGGGAAAGGTAGGAACCTCTTTCTCGGCTCGTTTATCTTTAAAATAGTAAATCCTCATTTTCCCAAAATCACCGTAAACATTAAATGGAGGAAATCTCATATATGCAGGAGAAATCAATTAAAGTATATGACATGCAATTTAATTTAAAACAAAGGTCCACTCACAGTACTCATCGCGACCTTCTTCCTGCTCGGAAAGCTCCTCGAGCGAAACCCTCGAACAACCGCGTAGTCAAGTCCGTCTCACGTTCAACCAGAGACTGTACAAATAAACCAATATATTAGTCATACCATCGTTGACCTGGTCTTTTCCTAGTTTGACCAGGAACTCCTATTTGACCACATGTTGACCAAGTTCCTTTTTATGACACTTTAACCTTTTTGACTTTCTTTCCCGGTTATCGACTCTTAACTCAATTTACCGGAAGTCCGACTCCGTTTCCGAACTTTCCTTTATCACTTTAACTTGACGCTAGGGTGTCACGTATTAATTCGTTGAATTACTATGGACACCCAACGTGTCACATTAATCGATATATTAAACCTTGAGTCGATTCACCGATTTACGTGAAACATCAACTTTACTTAACGTGGTCAACCTGACATTTTCTCAGAAATTCCAGTTATCATTTTCCGATAACAATTTAACACTTTACCAATTTAACCAACTAGTGTCCAACTTCACTGAACTTCAATTCCTTAACCATTTTTCTGAAAATGTAACTTTCCCAAAATGGAAACTTTCCCTTAATGGAAACTTTCCCAAAATGGAAAGTTTCCTAATTTAGCAGGTTTCCAAACATAGAAGGTTTCCTAAAATGGAAGGTTCCCAAATTACGGTTAGTTTCCGTTTTTCACGTTTCCTTACGTAAATTCCGATTTACGACACTTTAACTCTATTAAACGGGACCAACACATTTAAAGGGATCGAAGACTACCTCGGCATTTCAGCCGGATTTACTGCCGTCGGAATCGTTACCGGATTCCTGCAACTTTGCCGGAATTTTTGCCATAACTTCCCCGTTTCCTCCGGTTCACCAAGTTACGACAACATGTAAACAACAACAACAATTTCAGCAACAACAACACCAACACTGTAAATACACAGTTGATCAAGAACAAACACAGGAGCTCTAGGTAACAGTAATTACCTTCAACATTGATCCGAGGGAGAAACACCAGACCTCTGCCTCTGCTCCCCAACTCTCAAACTTCACAGCCCAAAACCGCCTGGCTGCCACAACTTCCACTACCCACTGCCGAGAGAGACTCCCCGCTGCCTACTTTCTCTATAAGCAGTGCCTCCTCCTCTGCCTTATCTAACCACCAGCAGCTACCCTGCAGCACGCCTGAGCTTGAAAGCTCACCTGAAAAGGCCGCCGGAGGAGGAAGAAGAGAAACCCGAAAACTGTGGAAACAGTGAGATGGGGATTTCTCGATTAGGCTCGATTCGACCAGGAAACTGGTAAGGAAAAGAGGAGGGAGAAGAAGGAAGAAGAACTCTACCTCATGCTGCCCTCGCCGTCGCCTGAGCTCGCCAAAAACCGGTGAGCACAGTCGCGTCTCCCCTCGGCTAAACTCCTTCCACAATGGACGCTGGAACAAATTGGTAAGGGTGTTTTGAAGAGAAGGAGGAGAGGAAGATATTGGTGGTGGTGCGCCGGTGTGGGTTGGCCGGACGCGCCGGTGGTGTCGATCGGAGCGAAGAGGGCGACGCTGCGTCGCGGAAGGAAGGGAGAAGGAAAACTCGGGTTTGACCCGATTTTGGTCTTTTGACCAAGTCAACTCATTACTCCCCTTTTTATACTTGAATGACGGTCCAGATCAATTCCCCAAATGATCTGACGGTCCTGATTTAAAGAGAGTGAAAAGTGAAAAGGTTAAATGGTAATTCTCATTTTTACCGGATGGATAATTAAAAGTTACCATAAACTTCAGAAATTCACAGAAATTAGTTGGAAGCTCCGAAAAATATTCTGAAAATACCGGGAGACTCGTGTCGACACGTACTACAACATCGAGTCATCAATTCAGGTATTTGGAGTACTTTTAAAGACTCGAAAATTAACTCGAGCGATAATGTATCGAATTACCGATCGCAATTAAAAGTCCTCGGTAACTCGTAAATCTCTGTGAAAGATAACTTTTGGTTACGGGATGTTACAGTTAATTACAGGGCTGCCCGTAAAGGGTGAAATTCCAGAAATGCCCCTAGTGACTGAGCTTAATTGCCAAACTGCCCTTAAGGCTGAATTGACAATACTACCCCTAGAGATTTGGTTATTTACGTGAATGCCATTATATTATTTATTTATATATGGATGTTATATTTATATGTGTGATTGTGGTATATAAGTTTGGTTGAATGTTAGAGTTAATCCCGATAGGTCGTTGGTCGGTGAATACCTCAGCGGAGAGGTTAAACTCTGAATATGCCTTGGGCGTTAGCAATCGATTGATAGATCGAACGATAAATAGAAAAGCGGGAGTCTCCCGGTTAGGACGTTATTTAAAACAAGAGTTCGTGTGGCTTGATCCCGGTTAGTTCACGGTACATAGGCAGCTGACCGGGATTCGGGTGCAGTCACAAATATTATTAGAACCCTAGGTCCTCCAAACGAATGGTTTGAGATCCAAATGCCGGAATCAGGATAACCTCCGGCGGTGAGGTCTATTCCGGTACCGTTTGGACTGTTTGAATTTGATTTGGAAAGAGGGTTATCCCTTCTCAAAGGGGATTTCAAGTAAATCTATCTTGGGATGAGTCCCGCACGTCCTAACTCAGGTTTAGGAAGGTAAACTTGAGTCGGGGCGTGACACATATAAATATAGGATAATACGATCACATCACCATTCGGTCGGACGGACGACATCCGGCACAAGAGGGAGCATTTTAGGATATATGAGATATGTGTGTTCTATTGGTCAATACCGATTCATAGCTTTTATGTTACCTCTTTGTAATAGAAAAACTATATGGGCTTATCATAATATGTAACGGAATGACTCAATGTATGTTAAGTGAGTCTCTATAAATAGAGGTTTTTCTATCAAGAAAGTAAATTGAATTTTATTCTCCTTGGCACATTATACTTTTCTGGTCTTTTAATTGGGTTTTACCAAATCTATTATTTCATCTTCTGCCGGAAGATCAACCACACTAGATAAACTAGGATATTTTTAACAGATTTAGTTACTATTACAATCGAGTACGGTGAATCTTATATCGAAAGTTATGAATGTCTACTTGGTTTTTAATGATCATAACTTTTTATTGTTTGTAACTAGCTTCTTTATACAACAATATATGACCGATTTAGAACCGAAAGATAAATTTTCTCATGAATTTGCATCATGATGGAAATATATGTTTTGAAACCCAAATCACACCAAGAAGCTCAAAGACGAGTTTGTCCTTCATGTTCCAACTTATGATACTAGTGCGACGAAAACGGTGAAAAATTAAATGAGACGGCACACTCTCATTGGTCCTACATATGTGCATCAATTATAACATTTAAAGGAAACCTAAACCAAGAAGGAATGGTGGAAATAAGTCATATCAAAGAGATGCGGCAAAAACTATCATCCTATCGCTCTTGAGTATCTTCCTCTTCCATTGGTTTAATAAGTTGGAACATGAAGCACAAATTCATTTATGGGTTTCTCGATGTAATTTGAGCTTTAAAACACATATTCTCGTAATGATGCAGATTCGCGTGCAAATTCATTTTTCGGTACTAAATCAGCCATAAGTTTATCTAGAAAAAAGCTACTCACAAACGGTAAAAAGTTATAGACATCCGTAGCTTTCTATTGATACAAGACTCATCATGTAGCTCGTTTTGAGCTGCTGACCGTACTGTCAAAGTTATATGACTTGCATTGGCAAATTTCTGATTTTTTTCTTTCAATCGCTTTTTTCTTCTTATTTGTTTCGAAATACTTAGAAAGCAAATATAAAACTAAATAACTAAAGGGAAGTGAAATCCACACTCCCACTTTTAATTTTTGATAACCTAAATGTGAATCAAATTTTGCATTTTTAAAAATGTGGATTTTATTTCCCTAACTGGCCAACTAAAATAACAAAGGTTCGAAGATACACAAACATAGGTAAATTTGATCATATATTTGTGCGTGTGCATGTCTCTTTTTCATGTTGATATTGAAATTAGGAAAAACGATTGATGATGGTAAGCTTTTCTTCACTCTCTCGAGACTCAAGAGAAAAGCTTTGTAAGCTTGTGACTAGAACACTGAGGACTGAGGTAGCCGGATGTAACCGGTACATTGGTATTTAATGTGCATTACTACAAAGGAAACAGAAAAGCACAGATGAGGGGGGCTTCTATCCAAAGCCACAACAAGGTTCCAAGTTCAAGACAGAGCAAGAGTAACCGAAGCTCGAGAATTTGAAAATGGCGTTAGAGATAAAACAATGAGAGAAGGAAGAAGACAATGAAACAAGAGGCCTTCGTGGCTGGTAGGAGGGTTTCGAAGATGGACGCCTGGCACACCCATCAAGAAACGTGTTAAGGGAATTCGGTGCCCCTTTTGCCAAGTGCCTGCCATTTTCTATTTTCCTCTTCTTCTCCCCGTCCTCCATGTTGGTATATAATCTCCTAACCATAGCCAGTTGTTCCATCTTCTACAATCTACATTGTTTCTTTTTCCCTAGTTGAGTTCTGGTTCATGAGTAGCCTCAAGCTTCTGTTCCTGCCTCTTCTAGATTATGGATTGGTTGGTCAGGTTAAGGAGAGTTTTGCTTGCCTTCTCTGCCAGACTCAAGCATCGTAAATCTGTAGGTAATATCTGTTCTTTCTTCATCCACAACTTAGTGTTCTTTAGGGTATATGATACTTGGGTTTTATCCAACAAGTTAGTTTTACTAGAAAATATGCAGTGTAAGACATTCTTGGCGCAATTTTTCTAAGCATTGTGGAACCCATGTAGGTGGTGCTGGTGGTGATCAGTGTGGAGTAGTTGGTCTGCTAAAGCTTCAAGATGATGTTCAGATGTGTGGGTACCAAGATGTACAAATTATGTGGAACATGTTGAGCAAAGCTCAACAGGAGGAGATTCAGATCATGGCAACAACTGATCAGTCCCCTACCAAGCCGAATCTGAAGCAAAGAAGACGACATCGACCCTCTTGTTCTTTCAGGACTTTCTTTGGACCAGCCACACAGAGCTGCGTCTTGGTTAGACTAGAATCCAATGCTTGTTCATTCTTGAACTAAGGAATGCATGAGTAGCCAAATGTATATATCGGGATATAAAAGATACGAGGAAGTATAAGAGTAATATAAGAACTTTTTGGCTTCTTAAAAGAATGATCATCTCTCCACCAATATATAGTACAAATGTCAGAAAATGCTACATGTGTCCTCCAACAATTCTGAAAAACCGATTTCTGGCGAGAAAGGGAGACATGATCAAGAGCTGAATTCAAGAAATCTCAAGGCCATAGGATGCTTGGCTTCTGAGAGTTTATCTGGTTTCATAACTTCAACAACCTCACCGTTTACAAGGAGACACACTACATAAGCAATCCTCTGGATTTGTTTGATGCTGTGTGAGACCATTATGATTGTCATGCCCCTTTTGTTCTTTAGCTTTTCTAAAACACCATAAAGTAGTATGAAGTTCAACTCTAAAACTAATTGGTTATGAAGAGAGTAGTCCAAACCCAAGTCCACAGGCAATATAAACACTATGTGCTTTGTTGATATTGGATCCAAGGCCCTAGTAAGCTCGTCTAACAACAAAACCTACCACGTAATGGAAACACTTCATCAAAACATTCAGATTTTTCTATACTGACATGATGAGAGTAGATGACTCAACATATGGAAGCATAAATGCACAATGGATGTCTGAAAATTGGTACTGAACTTAAGGTCATGAACTTTGTTGTTTCAGTTACGTGTTTACCTCAGGCGAATGGGCTAGGGTCATAGCAAGTGAAACTCTTTGGGCTTGGCCTCAGACAGTTCAGAACCAGTTTTACTGAAAAACGATGAATCAAGGTCTGTAAGAGTCAGTAGCTTATGAATGTCCTGGTCACTCAGCTTCTTCACACTCAACTGAGGACCGTAACGGACGTTGTCTGCAACCGTCCCTGAAAAATTGACCCCCAATGGTTAGTTACTTAGTTAGACGATGAAGAAATTTGGTAGGGCTTTTTGTCAGCTTTGCTTCGAAGCAAAGCTGGTTAGTGTGTTTGGTAGGCAGCTTCCCACCTGAAGCAAAGCTGGTTAGTGTTTTTGGTAGGCAGCTTCCCACCTGCTTCGCTTATAAGCACAGGTGTTTTCTCTCAAAAAGCCGAAGCTGCTAGACCCCTGGGGCTCTTAGAAGCCAAAAGCCGGTTTCCGCGCTCTACATTGTAGCGAACTTAAATGAATTTTTCAGAATACCGATGGGTACCCTCTTTCACTTCAAATAACTACACAACCAACCCGTCTATTTTCTTCTTCAACTGTTGTCTCTCTCAACTCTCTGTCGAAGCTCTTATACCTGCGATTGCCCTCCATCAACATAACCAATTACAAAATGCAAATGCTTTGACTACTCGATCAGGGATCAATCAGAGAAACAGAGAAAGGGGAAAACTCGATCAGGGCTCAAATTGAACATGCAGGGTAGTAGAAAGGAAGAAGAAGACGAGAGAAGAACTCTACCTTCACTACCGCAGTCCCCGCCTGAGCTTGCTGGAATTTAGAGGAATCCGCCGCGCATAGTGGATCACGATCTCCACAAAAGTAAGTTGTCTGCTGGATTTAAGGACAGGGTTAGATAAAGGGAAGAGAGGAGAGCATTTTGGTGGTGGTCCTCCGTTGAGTGGTGATTGGAGTCACTGGGACGACGACAGAGGCGATCGGAGCTCGAGAGCTCGAGGGAGAACAGTTGACCGAATTGGGGGAGGCTTTGACTTTGGTCAAAGCTTACCTTTTATTTATACTTGAATGGACGGTCAAGATTAAATGAAGGGTAAGATCTGACGGTCCATATTTAATAAAGGGTAAAAGTAACTCTGAAATGGTAAAAGTTATTTACCGACATAGTAATTAAAAATTACCAGGAACTTCAGAAATTCGTAGAAAATAGATGGAAGCTCTGAAAAATAATCCGAAGATACCGGGAGACTCGTGCAGACGCGTACTATGAAAGATAAATTATTATTAATGTATGAAACTTGATTAATTCATATATTTATGATAATGTCTAATATTATTCTCTTGGTAACCACGATTTATAAAACTCCATATATAAATCATACAAAAGATATATAAACATAAGAATTCAAGAGTAATTATGTTATAATACATTACCAAATAAATAAAGCAAAATATATTGTAAGGCTAAAGTGGTAATTGACAAACTCAAAGCACTTTTAAAAAGCTAGTTTGCCAAACAGGTTGTCTCTGCTTCTACCATTCACAGCACTTATAAAAAGTCAATTTACCAAACACTCAGCAGCTTTGCTTGTCAGCCGCTTATTTTCAGAATAAGCCACAGCCAGCTTATTTTCAGAATAAGCCACAGCCAACTTATTTTCAGAATAAGCCACAGCCAGCTTATTTTCGAAGCCACAGCTGTACCAAACAGACCCGTAGTAGGGCATTAGGTTTAACCACTACTATTATTGAAATGCAACAGCTGGTTGTGGGGATCTCCTTTATGATAGATTGTTCATGTTAGGAAAAATTTTGAGAATGGTACATCAACTTAATCTCATTATGCATTTACATATACCAAGTTTTAAATTATAAAGTTTAGTACACGAACATCTATCCTCGATCAAAAAATCATACACACCGTTACTAACATCGTTAAGAGGTGTGCCACGTGGCATTTTTTCAAGGGTAAAAGGGTTTGTACGGTATTGCTCCTTACTGTTGCAGAGATTCTGTCAAAAAATTCACAACAGCACAGCAACTCCAGGAATTTACCACTTACCTCTGCTCTACCAAAACCTGAAAACCAGCAGCTCCAATGCTCCCCTAGACTCCACACAAGCTTCCAAGACTCACCAAAACCTGATGAAAGCGCCTGGGGCTCGAAGAACATCCTCACAGGAGGAGGAACCGAAACCTAGCGAAAAACAGAGAAAAGGGGATTTTCAACCTAGGGCTCGAATTGATCACACATACACATAGAAAGAAAGAAGAAGAAGAGAGAAGAAAAAACATACCATCCACGCACCGTCACACCGCTTGGATCATCGGGATTTCACTGTTGACCGCCTAGCACAGTGGTGGAAGATCTCCCGGCACAGCGACTGTTTGGGTGATCTGTGGGCAGGGCTAGGTAGAGGAGAAGGAGGGGAACGTTTTGGAGGTGGTGCGCCGCCGTGGGGCGGCCGAACGTGATGGAGCGCCGCTGAGGAGCTAATGGGAGGTTTGACCGAGTAAACCTCTCACTTATATTTATAGGAAAATGGACGGTCCAGATTCAATATGAGATCGATCCAATGGTCCAGATTTAAATATTAAAAGTTACCTTGAGTGATAGATATATATTTTACCATTTACTTTTACCGAGCAGTAACTATACAATATCCCGAATAACTTTTCAATATCCCGAATACCGAGAAGTAAATAACATTTATTTCTTCCGTCAACTAAATAAATCCATGCTAATCAGTCCATAGCTCCGGAAAATATTTCGGACATACCGGAGGACTCGTATTAATATATTCTACACCTTTGGGACAATTATTCTATCTTCCACTAAAATCGAAAATATCTCGATATTAAACTCGGATATTAATTTAGGGAAAGCTAAAACTGCAGTTACAACCCTCGATAATCCGTCTAGTCTCGATAAAAGGGTAAATTTTTGGGGCTGGGTGTTACAAGGATGACATGTTTTGAGCCTATTTGTTAGGACTTTGGATCACTACATGGAGATGGTGTTTAGCCGACGTAATAAAAAAACAGGCCAATGAATTTTTTTTTCGTCTGCTAAAGTCAACTTTAGCAGATGAAAATTAAATTTCATCGGCTAAACTAATTCTTTCATCGGCTATAGTCTGTGAAGTTTAGCCGACGAAATATATAATTTCGTCGGCTAAGTGGCTAGACCACAGCTCATTTGAAAAAAAAATGGGAGAAGAAGTTTGGGTGTTGTCGAAATTGTTGGTGTTGTCGAGATTTGTTCAAAATTAGTTTGTGGAGCAATATATAGGTACGTATGTGTATATATGTTGATTTTGAAATAATTTAAGAGTTTTATTTCAGTTATATAATATTGATTTTGAGTTTTATTTGAGTTGAATTAATGAATTTTGAGTGTGATTGAGTTGATCGATTTTGATTTGATAATATATATATATATATATATATATAACTTGAAGTTGTTGTTACTTCAAGTTATGGAAGTAATAGATGTGAATTACCTTATCGTAAAAAGATTACTTTGCGATAAGTCGAGAATATGAGGAAAGTTGTAAAGGACATTAATACGAACTCGTGGGTATGTTTTATGAATTAATCGGAGTTCGTATTCAAAAGTTATTCGGGATATTGTATAGATACTGCTAGGTAAAAGTAAATGGTAAAATATCTATTTACCACTCAAGGTAACTTTTAATATTTAAATCTGGACCGTTGGATCGATCTCATATTGAATCCAGACCGTCCATTTTCCTATAAATATAAGTGAGAGGTTTGACTCGGTCAAACCACCCACTTCGGGTTAACGTCGAGCTCTCGTCTCTGACGAGCTCCACCTCCTCAAAGGCGCGACACCTTCAAAACGTTCCCCTCCTTCTCCTCTACCTAGCCCTGCCCTCAGATCACCTAAACAGTCACTATGCCAAGAGATCGTCCACCATTGTGCTCGGCGGTCATCAGTGAAATCCTGAAAATCCAGGTGGCGTGACGGTGTGTGGATGGTATGTTTCTCCTTCTGTCTTCTTCTTTCTTTCAATGTGTAAGTGTGATCAATTCGAGCCCTAGGTTGAAAATCCCCTTTTCTATGTTTTTCGCTGGGTTTCGGTTCCTCCTCCGGTGAGGATGTTCTTTGAATCCTAGACGCTTTTCTCAGGTTTTGGTGAGTCCTGGAAGCTTGTGTGGAGTCCAGGGGGCCAGGGGAGCATTGGAGCTGCTGGTTTTCGGGTTTGGGTAGAGCAGAGGTGAGTGGTAAATTCCTGGAGTTGCTGTGCTGTTTTGAATTGTTGTAGTTGATGTTGCTATTGTTATTGCTGTTGTTGTTGGGGATGGGAGGAAGAAAGGGGAGACAGCCTTTAATGGCTGGGATCGGCTGGCAGGCTGATCGGGGCAGTTCTAGGGTAAAAGGGATAAATTCTCATGTTTTTACCGTGGTAGATCTAGTATTTTACCATTTACTGTAGGTGTGAAAAGTTAGGGCTGCCCTTGGTTGTTTGAGACAATTACAGGGCTGCCACTGGGACTGAAATCCCAAAAATGCCCTTGGCAGATTTGCATATCTATGAGACTGTCAGTGAGGTTAAAAAGACAATATTGTCTCTAGCTGTTTATCTATTTACATGGATGCCATTGCGGCTGAAATCCCATAACTGCCCTTGACAGTTTGAGTTAATTACAAGAATTCCTTTGAGGCTAAAAAGACAATACTACCTTGATAGTTTAAGATAATTACAAGGGTATCATCCAGTTGATATTACCATTATGTCCCTGGAGGATTTGTTATCTACATGGATGCATTTATGTTATATTTTTTATGTGTGAATATATATAATTGTGGTTGATTGTTTGTGTTATTCCCGATAGATAGTTGGTTAGTAGATACCTCAGCGGAGAGGTTAAACCGGGTACACGATAGGTGTATGCTATCCTTATTATTGTATCGACCGATAAATTAAAAAGCAAGATTCGCCCGGTTAGGGTGTTATTTAATACAAGTGCTACGTGTGGCTTGATCCCCGAGGACGGGATACGTAGGCAGCCTGACCAAGATTCAGGTGCAGTCACAAATAATATTAGAACTCTAGGTCCTCTAAAGTAATTGGTTTGAGATCCAAATGTGAAAATCGGGATAACCTCCGGTTGTGAGGTCTATTCCGGTATCGTTTAGACTGTTGAAAATGGTTTGGGAAAAGGGTTATCCCTTCTCAAGGGGGATTACGAGGGTAATCTCTCTTGGGATGGGTCCTGCACGTCCTATCCCGGTTTTAGAGAGGTAAACTCAGGCCGGGGCGTGACAAATGGTTTCAGAGCTTATGTTTAAATCTCGGACCAAAGGTTTGGGTAATTAAAGTCATTCGAAATGTTTAAATGTGTTATTGACTTTCCAAGTGGAACAAGTCGTTATACTTGTTAGTATGTGTGATGGCAAGGGTTGCCACCTGTGGTCGAAATTAGTGAAGTTAAATATAACAATAAAGTTTTTGACATCAATTACATTTAGATGTCGATATAGACTTTTTGTTGGATCGCAAAATCGAGAGGCTCGTAAGTTTAGTAACAGGCCAGATGTGGAAAGGTAAATTCGAATTTCAATTTTTGACGCAAATAGGCTTAAAAGTGCTCCTAATATTATTCAAATTTATAAATCAACAATTTTCAAACTTATTAGGGTTCGATCATTGTCGATTAGTCAGAAGGTTTTGGTCAATTTCCTGGTCAACCTAGAAAAGACTTGGTTAACCCTAAAGTCAATCATCTATTCTTCCTGGTCAAACCAAGAAACAATTAGGCTATTAGACTATTAGATAGTCGCTTCGCATCCTACATTTGATTGATGGATTAAAAGAGTAGGTATGGTAACTTAGGTCAACACATTAGTGTTGCGTAATTATATTCGAGGAGGATCAGGGATGATCCGGTGATTGAGATGCTGGATGAGGTCAAGAGAAAGAGATTTTGTAAAGTATCATAGTGGCACAACGGATGCGTGGTGAGTCCATATAGCACGAGGAGGAATATTTGATGACGGTCAGGGAACCGTTTAAGGGCATGAGAGACGTCATTGAATATGAGGTAATTTATTAAGGACGGTTACTGTACCGTACCTGGAGCAAGAGATGTGTGGCCAGTATGGTGAGAGGATCTTTGATTTGTTTTAAAGAAATACATGTCATGGTTTATTAATTAAATATTTTTAAAATGTTCCCAGAACGAATGATTTTTCGGGTTTTTGTACATTTTTGATTCCTTTGGTTTTGCAAGCACCCTAGTGGAGGGTTTTTATTTGTTTATTTCTATTTGATTTATGGATTTCAGCTCGCTTATTTTCACTTGGGTTTTGAATGTTTTTCGACGGGAGAGTCTCGTCGTACAGATGGGAATCAGACCTGATGTTTTACTAGGATATCTATGTTTAGCATTTCCAGGATTTGAAGTATTTTTGGCATTTGTCTGGATTTTATAAATAGGCTTCGGGCCTGGATTTATATATAAATCGGGGATTTGTTTTAATTTCACCACAAATGGTCGTTAGATGATTATAGCTAGCGGGGGTGCTCCTCGTTCGGCGGAGTAGAAGCACGTCTACCCAACGCTCCTCTTTTGGTGGAATGGAAGCACGGGATATGAGTTTTTACGAAGATTGGATGATCTGCGGGATTTGCGTTCTCACTAGACAGTGGATGAGACGCTAGAGCTCTTAGCTCCGGCCCTAGCCTGTGAGGCTCACTGTTATGAAGGGTCGTCAGTTGTATTGTTTGTTACTATCTAGCAGGCGGTGCTCCTCTTTTGGCAAAGTGGAAGCACGCCACTCGTTGCTCTCCTCTTCCATTGGGGGAGATGGTAGTGTTAGCACGGAATTACGTCCTCACTGAGAGGTACGCTAGAACTCTTATCTCTGACCCTGGTATGTGTGATCGATCATTTGTGAAATGTATTTCCCGATTTGACTTTTATACGGCTGCAGGCCACGATTTGATTTATATTTGGCTACAAGCCACGAGTTGATTTATATTTGGCTGTAGGCCATGAATTGATTTATATTTGACTATGGGCTAGAATTTATTTTATATTGGCTGCATGTCGGGATTGGATTTATATTTGGTCGTGGGCTGAGAATTTATTTATTTTTGTCGTAAGGCCTGGATTGTTTTCAGGGAAAAATGAAATTTGAATTTATGGTTTTGAACCATTACTTTTGGCATTGATTTTTTGTCCACTCACTCTAAAGCTTTTCATGCTGAGAAGTTTCAACCCTATCTTAAGAAGATGATATGTCCACGCTGGTTATAAATAGTATATAAAATTTAAGAGTGGAGTACTCCAGATTTCTATGGGTATAGTTGGAGACGGTTCGGTTTGCTCGTGATCGCTAGCATGAGTGGTGGTTGAATTTTGGTAAAAGAGATCGGGGCATCTCTTTTAGGGAAATCCACTCATAAGGAAGGAGATGTTGAGTTGAACTTTTGTCCTTTAGGCAGTACTTGAGTACATAGGAGTTAGTGTGCGAGCTTGTTAGCTCTTATTGTTGTTAAATGCCCTACTGAAGACTCTTTCCCGAGAGAGTGAAGTAGGATGAGGAAATTCATTGGTGGCTGAGTATGTGAAGATGACATCCATGTTGGCACGAAGGCGCTTAGCGGATTCATTAGCCAAATGAGCAGTTTTGAATAGGGTGGGAACGGTTTGAAATGGTCCGGTTTAGGGCCCAAACCGGAGAAACAATTCGGTTCGATTCGGTCCAGTTTTTCAATTTTAGATGCATCAAACCATGTACCAAACCACACCTACGTTCAGTCTGGTTTCGATTTTTTTTTTTTTTTTTTTTCAGTTTTTCAAAAAAAAAGGCTTTGTAAAGCCACAAACCAAACGTCTTTAAAAAAAAACAACAAACCACATAAAAAGTAAACACAATCAAAAAACTAAAAATAGTTTAAAGACTACAGTTAAAGTCCATACATAATTACATAAACACAATATAAAACTCATACATCAAACCTCATAATCCAAATATCCAATAGTAAAGTAAACACAATCAAAAAACTAAAAATAGTTTAAAGGCTATAGTTAAAGTCCATACATAACTACATAAACACAATATAAAGCTCATACATCAAATCTCACAATCCAAATATCCAATAGTCCATACTCCACAGTCCATACATTCATATGTTACAATTTAAAAATCCAAAAATTGCAAAAAGCCAAATAGAGTCACAAAACACAAACTTGGAATAAATAAGAGGAAAGTATATCAAATTCTTCTTGGCTTCTTACAAAATCATCTCATACTCGCAAATATGTTTGCTTCATTTTAGGAGGCAACATACCACTCCTCACACTTTTCCCAAATGACAATGATGGATTCTCCAAGATTTCTATATATGCACAAAAAATGAAAAAAATAAAATATAAATACAAAGAGTTAGATAAGGAAACCATATGTGTAACATATACTAAGAATAAAATATACATCTAAGAATAAAAAGAAATTTTTACCTCTTTCTGCTTCTTCACATATTTCAATCTCCTGACTAATGGGCACATGATGCAAAGCAATAATTTCACCTCTAAGCCAACTTTGAGTACATATCAAGGCTTCCAGCATTTTGGACTTAGAGAGCTTCGATGTGGATTGATTACCCTCCCGCTAGTGCTATAACAAGATTCCGAAGGTATAGTAGACATCGGAATAGCTAGAATATCTTTTGCAATACGGGCCAATATAGGGTATTTAGAAACCCCATTCACTCTCCACCAATTCAACAAATTAAAGTTTGGATCATCTCCTTCAATGCCATCACTTGTGTACCTATCAACATCATTATTAATGGTCTCGGCGTGCTTTGTTTTTCTTTTGAACTCTCTATCTTTCAATTTCCTCTCAAACTCGGTAAGACCCGCGAAACAAGGTTGAATAATATCATTAGAAGCTTGAGACCCACTAACCCCTCTAATTTCAATTTCCTCCGCTTCATACACATTGTAAAGGTCATAAAAAAGAT
This sequence comes from Comarum palustre, assembly GCA_951800085.1. NCBI lineage: Eukaryota > Viridiplantae > Streptophyta > Magnoliopsida > Rosales > Rosaceae > Comarum > Comarum palustre. The sequence continues at coordinate 16,416,163 of OX637586.1, forward strand.
TTTTCATACTCTTTGTGACAACTTCCACCTTAATATATTGCTCATCATCCCCATAAACAACCTCTAAATAATCAGCAAGCATGACAAACTTTTGCCGTGGATCAAGAACAAGACTAAGAAACACATAATGATTCAACTCATCAAAATCACCCCAATATTTTGCATATTTTTCTTTCATTGGAGTTGCAATATCCGGCATCTAAATATTACTTGGTTTCTTGATTTGTTCTTGCAAGAGACTATTGAGATGAAGTAAATCACCAAAAGTGTGATGAATAGTAGGTACATTAGAACAACACACTCTTAATGTAACTTCATAAAATGGTTTCAAAAACACCGAATACAATTCGGCATTCTTCCAATCATCCAAAGCAGGTGGGCCTTCCTTTCCATACGAATCACCCAAGTTAAAATATGCGGCATAATTACGTGTACCATCTTGACTTAGTCTATCAAGTGCTTTTTGAAATTTCAAAGCCGATTCCAACATCAAGTATGAAATTCCACCTAGTAGGGACATCCAACACCACAAGTCCCTTGCACTCTATCTTCACTTTCTCAACACTTTCTTTGAAGAGCTCTAGTCTTGTGGAGAAGATCTAACATACCTCACCGCATTACATATAGCATCAATTGACAAACTCATGGGTTTCAAACCATCATTCACAATCAAGTTAAGAATATGAGCTACACACCGCATATGCATATTTCTCCCCTTATTCAAAATCATATTAGGTGGTCCCCAAGCATTTACCCTATTGATCAATTCTCTTATTGCAACATCATTTGCCGAAGCATTATCAACGGTGATTGTTAGAATCTTTTCTATACCTCATTCTAACAAATAATCCTCCAAAAGTTTAGCTATGGACTCTCCCTTATGATCTAAGATGACACAAAAGTTAATTACTCTTTTATGCAACACCCAATTATCATTAATAAAATATGCGGTAACAACCATATAATTGATGTTTTGAATAGAAGACCATGTATCGGTTGTAAGACAAACTCTTCTACCCTTCAATTCACCCTTTAACTTATCCTTCTCCCACATATACATCTTAAGTACCTCTTTGGCTACGGTCTTCCTACATGGGATAGTCCAAAATGGTAAAGTTTTTTTTTTCATAAAACGCTTAAACCCCATGCCCTCCACATGAGCAAAGGGTAGCTCATCTAGAATAATCATCTCCACACAACCTAGTGAGCTCGTCCTTCGACAAAGAAGATGTGTCCAACTCCCTAGTATCTTTTTTAGGACACAAAATCTTTTGTTTTTAGCTTTCAACATCTCTACATTAGGAGGATACTTGGGGCATCTATCAATATGAGTAGTAACGGTGGATGTACCATTATCCGGATCGGTAAAATATTTTTTTATTGCAATAAAGACAATTAGCCTTAACTTTATCCTCAACCACTTTTCTAGTATAATGAGCCCAATCTGACCTTTCATTGGCCATCAAGGACGTCAAATATTCTTCCTCAATCAAAGTTTGACCTTGTTCCTCTCCTTGCTCAATGGATTCTTCTTGTGGAATAGAATCGGTACTTGCGTGTGATCCACCCACACTAGGAACTGATGTTGGTGTAGCCAATCGAACGGTACTTTCAACACTATCAACTTGCATCTGTGTAGGAAATTGAAAAAAAAACATAAGAAAAAGAACAACCCGACATAAGAAACATGTGCATTTTGAATACATATAAACAATATTTATCATATTCGCTTAATCGCTTATTCAGACATAAATGTTTTGTTCTATTTAGTTTGCAAATGCACAATTCCTAGTCTAATCAGTATTATCTAAAAACTCTTCAATATATTTCAAATACTGTAAATGGATACCGGATGTTAAGAGGAAATATACCTGAGAAGAAGAAGAATACGAATTGTTCATTGCCTTAACAGTGAGAGGATTCGCAGCACCACGACCACGACCACGGCCACGACTAGTAAGCTTCGTGTTCGTGAATCTCCCCCTCTTCATTCTGAATCTGTGATGGTCAGCACACACTTCAAATCTATAAAATCGGATTTATAATATCAATTTCAAGTTACAAGATACACCATATCAGAGAAAGCTAATGTTGTTTGAAATTAACCTACATATCGATAAACAAAAATAAACCAACCTACAGATCGATAAACAAAACTAAACCACAGAAAACATAAAACTGACCTGCGTTGGGATGGCCGATCGGACAATGAATAAGAAAAAAACGCCGCACCGTCACCGAAGATAGAGATGAGATTACGGTGATTCTTCTACAATTTGAATTGAAGTGAGGTGGATTAGGAATATAGGATTAGTACCAATTTTTAAGGTGATGATTGGGATCATCTATACAATTGGAATTTGGGATCGAAAACATACCTGGTTTAGTTTTAGAGGCGAGAGCCTGATGATGAGCTGATGAGGGAGAGAGGCGTGGGAGGTTTGTGAGGCTGTGAGCTGGAGAAGAAGAAGATGAAGCCGAGTCATTGAGTCAGGTTATGATCTTTGTGTGTTCACTGTGTTGTTTTGAGGCAGATTAGAGGTCTGGAGTGAGAGAGCGAGTGTTTAGGGACTTTAGGGCTTTCGAGCGTTGTTTTTGCAATATAAAACGACGGAGTTTTGTGTGAGTTGACCGTTGACCAGTTTAAACGGTCCGGTCCGGTTTCTGAAGGACTGAAATTAGAAACCGAACCAAACTGGTCCGGTTCGGTCTAGTTTATATTTCGGTCCGGTTACGGTCGGGGTTTCGGTCTGGTTTTTTTCGGTTTTGGGTTTCAAAGTCTCACCCCTAGTTTTGAGATCGCATTGTGGTATGCGAGTTTGTTTGAGCCATGTGATCGAATGTTAGGGTACCAGGAACGTGAAATGAGAATTTTTCATTTAAGGACGTAGGAGATAATACGTCCATGGTCTCAAGGCCTAGTGCAGAAAGTTCACGTCTCTTTTGTCTCGAAAGGTGTGAGAGACATATGAGTTTACCCTATGGTGATGGATTGTAGCATTTCCATCCTTCCACGAGGAAGGCGTTGGATTAGTTGTGTATCTCGTATGGCAACTATGAGAAAACTTCAGTTTCTATAAGAATTGGTACATAGAGCTTGTGACTCTCGTTGGCTTGAAGTTCCGAGGGTAGACCAATAAGTCAAGGAATGTGGATCATCTTTAACTGAATGGTGTCATTTGAAATGACGATTAGTTTTACGTCCCGCAATAGAAATTTCGAGAACGAAATTTTAGTAAGGGGTAGCTTGTAACACCCCGCTCCAAAAATTTACCCTTTTACCTGAACTAGACGAGTTACAGAGGGTTGTAACCGCACTTTTAATTTCGAGATATTTTTGATTTTGTGAGAAGATAGAATAATTGTCCCGAGGGTGTAGAATATTTTAATAAGAGTCCTCCGGTATGTCCGAAATATTTTACGGAGCTACGGGCTGATTAACATGGATTTATTTAGTTTACGGAAGTAATAAATGTTATTTACTTTACCGTAAAATGATAACTTTGCGATAAATCAAGAATTTGGGGAAACGTCCGTCGAGAAAGTTGTAGAGGACGTTAATATGAACTCATGAGTATATCCTATGATTTAATCATAGTTCGTACGTGAAAGTTATTCAAGATAATGTGTTGTTACTGTGCGGTAAAAGTAAATAGTAAAATATTTATTTACTGTTCACGTTCACTTTTTATTGGCTGATCTAGGCCATTGATTTTTGGAAATCAAATCTTGGACGGTGGATTTTAAATATATATATATATATATATATAATTGGATCGGGGGAGGGGGACCAGACTTCTCTCTCTCTCTCTCTCTCTATCTGCCTCGGCTCTTCTCAAGGGAATCTTTGCCGTCTCCAGCCACCGGATAACGAACCACCACCATCACCACCCCTCTCTCTCCACTATCTACAAAAGCCCTATAGCATCAGCAGGGGAGATCGAGTTCGGAGCTATTGTGTGGGCATAGTGAGCAGTGACGGTGCTCGACTTGCTCCTCCGTTGACCAGTCGACTCTTGGCGTTCCACCATAGCCGGAGCTTCATCTCTGTCTTTGGATCCTCCTCATGACCTCAGGTTCGTAAGAGGAGCCTTGAGGAAGAAGATTCGATCGGATGAGGGCTCGGTGTTTCTTGGCGAGTTTTCGAATTCTCTAGTGAGCTTCAAACCTCGATTAAAGTATGAACGTTGTTCAATTTGTTGTTGTTATTGTGTTGTTGATCTGAGAGGAGAGGGAAATGGCCAGAATGGAGCTTGAAATCGGCCGGCAGGCCGATTGGGGTGGTTAGGGTAATTAAAGGGTAAATCCCTAGGTTTTTACCGTGGTAGATCTGGTATTTTACCATTTACCATAGTTATGAAAGGACGGAACTGCCCCTGGTAGTTTGGGGTAATTACATGGATGTCATTGAGGCTGAAATCCTAGAAATACCCCTGACTATTTTGTGAAATTACAGGGATGTTATTGAGGCTGAAATTCTAGAAATGCCCCTGACTGTTTTATGAAATTACAGAGATGCCATTGAGGCTGAATTGAAAATATTGCCCCTGGCAGTTTTAGGTATTTACAAGAGTTCCATTAGAGATGTATTGATTATTATACCCTTGGTAGATTTATATAATTATATGGTTGCCACTATATTCTGTTTATGTGTGTATAGATGTTATAGTTATGTATGGTGGAATGTTCGGGATAATTCCGATAGATAGTTGGTCGGTGAATACCTCAACGGAGAGGTTAAACTCTGGATACGAAATAGACGTTGCTATCCATATTAATAGAACGACCGTTATATAGAAAAGCAGAATTTGTCCGGTTAGGGCGTTAATTTAAATAAGAGCTCCGTGTGGCTTGATCCCTGCATAGAGGGTACATAGGTAGCCTGACCGGGATTCGGGTACAGTCACAATTAATATTTAGACCCTAGGTCCTCTAAAGTAATTAGTTTGAAATCTAAATGCGGAAATCGAGACTGTTGAAAATGGTTTGGGAAAAATGGTTATCCCTTCTCAGGGAGATTACAATTAAATCTCTCTTATGATGAGTCTTATACGTCCTATCCCGAGTTTAGGGAAGTAAACTCGGGTCGGGGCGTGACATTCCTGACATTATCTCTCCTCTTCAAAGTGCGTATGTGCGGGGAAGGTTAATTTCAGATAATACATTGGTGGCAAGGGAGGAGGCACACTTTATGCATCAGTTAAGACAACAACAAGGGTTTTTTTTCATGAAGCTTGACATCAGTAAAGCCTATGATAGGCTTGAATGGCCGTTTTTACAAGCCATCTTAACAAAGTTAGGCTTTGCAGAACAGTGGATTCAAATTGTGATGAGGTGCATCCAGACAGTGTCCTACTCTATACTAGTTCAAGGAGAGGAAACTATTCGCATAAGACCTACAAGAGGCATCAGGCAAGGAGATCTCCTCTCTCCATACCTCTTTATTTTGTGCAGTGAAGGCCTTTCGGCACTAATAACCAGAGGTATTAACAATAATGAGGTACAAGGGATAACTTTGTGTCCACAAGCCCCTACACTTCATCATCTTTTCTTTGCAGATGACAATATCATGTATGGAACTGCCGATCAGGTGGAGTGCTATCAATACAAGAGACTACTGAATGTTTATTAGTTGGCATCTGGTCAAAAGATTAACTACTCTAAATCCAGTGTGGTTTTCAGCAATAATGTTCTGACAGAGACAAAGGCGACACTATCGGATATTTTAGGGGTTAAGTGTGTAGATGAGCACGAAAAATACTTAGGGTTGCCTATGCGGGTAGGAAGGTCTAAAACAGTCATCTTTGCTTATCTTAGACAGAAGTTGGAGAAGAAACTCCTTGGTTGGAATTCAAAGATTTTAAGTTACGCAGGGAAGGAGGTACTTATTAAAGCTGTTGCTCAAACAATGCCTTTATATACTATGCAATGTTATTTACTTCCTAAAGGGCTGTGTGATGACCTGCACCAACTGTGCACTTCTTTCTTTTGGGGAGATGCTATTGACAAAACGAAAATTTATTGGAGTTGGGAACGGCCGTGTCTTACTAAACATGAAGGTGAACTTGGCTTTAAACAATTACATGCATATAACTTAGCAATGCTTGCTAAGCAGGGATGGAGACTACTCACCAAGCCACATACTATAATTGCACGAGTATATAAAGCCAGATACCATCCTAATTGTTATTTCTTAGAAGCAGATATTGGTGAGTCACCCTCATTCTCGAGGAGAAGCATTGTTGCTGGGAGACCTATTCTGATGGAAGGTCTTAAGAAACAAATTGGTACTGGGGATAGTATAGCCATATGGTCGGACAAGTAGATTCTGGGTTGTCCCCAATACATGATCCAAAAGCCACCTAGGTGTATGCTTCAAAGAGTTTGTGAACTTATTGATGCAGAAACTTGAACATGGAAATCACAAGTAATTCGTGAAACCTTCCTACCTTCAGTGGCTGATAATATCCTATGTATTCCATTGAGTCGTAGACCAAGAGCAGATCGACTCTATTGGAGTCCGGAAAAGAGGGGTATGTTTTCTGTCAAGTCTTACTGGTTAGCAAGGGCATCTGTTATAGGAAACTTTCTTGCTTCATCATCACAAGGTGACCCCTGTAAAGAGCTCTGGAAAAAGTTATGGATAGCTTAGGTTCCACACAAGGTTCAACACACAATCTGGCGAGCATGTAGTAGCATTCTACCTACTAAAGATAGATTAGAGACAAAGGGTTTTCAAGGCGACCTCAGTTGTCTTTTGTTCCCACATCGTTTTGAAACAACCATGCATGTATTATGTCAGTGTCCTGAAGCACGGAAAATCCTTTTGGGGGCACCTTTCAACCTGGAACAGAGTTTAGAGCAACCTACTACCTTCAAATGGTGGATGCTGGATGTTGCACTTACCCTAACCCAAGACATCTTTGATAAGGTATTGATGATCCTACATGCTATATGGAGAAATCGAAACAATGTTTTGTGGCATAATAAGTCACAAACAACCAATGACATTGTGTTTGGTGCATTCTCTTTGCTCCAGGAATTCCAAGTAGCAAGAAAACCTAATCCCAAACGAGCTGCGGTAGTGAGATCAAAGTGGAAACCGGCAAACATAAATTGTGTCAATGCAAGATCAATATGGATGGCAGTAACTTACCTCAACAATGTTGAACAAACTAAGAACTTAACTCTTGAATGAATCAGATGCTTTTATTCATTGAGAAACAATTACAGAGACTGTGGCTATATATAGCCTTAATCGAAAAACTGAAAGCAACGAAACGGAATGCAAGAGAATCGTTCGTCTTCAACAACCCTGAAGATCATGAGCTTATTTGACTGGAATTAATCTAACAAATCCTAACAGCAAGTTCCTAACAAATAGGATAGTTGTTGATCGAGATAAGCACGAACCCAGATTTGCAGAGCATCGTTCTTGATGCTGACGTCATCATCCAACGGTCGAACAATCTCTCCCATAAACTGAAAAATCTGAGATCGTTTTCAGTTTATCTTCATTACGGAATTCATGCCAAGTGCAGCTCTAAACTTCTCAAACACCTCCAGACGCAAAGGTTTTGTCATAATGTCAGCCAATTTCTCACTGGTGCCACAATACTTGATGTCGAGTACTTCTTCTTTTGTGAGATTTCGAAGGAAGTGATACCTCACTGCTATGTGCTTTGTTCTACCATGAAATACAGGATTCTTTGCTAGCTTGATTGTGGATGAATTATCACATAACATAGTGACTGACTTACCTTGAATTCCTCCAATTTGCTTCAGAATTTGTTGCATCCAATTGCACTGACAAGCACATGCAGCTGCTGCTACATACTCAGCTTCTGTAGTTGAGAGAGTCACTACTGACTGCTTCTTTGAGGACCATGCTACTGCGCCACCACTTAGCATAAACACATATCCAGAGGTGCTCTTCAGTTCATCAATGTCTCCTGCGTAATCACTGTCCGTGTAGGCTAGCAACTCATCTTTGTTTCCCTTCTCATAGAAGATTCCAAGCTCAGTTGTTCCTCGTATGTATCGAAGGATTCTCTTGGCTGCAAGCATGTGAGATTCCATGGGATTGGACATGAATCGACTAATCAGGCACACGCTGTACATCAGATCTGGTCTGGTAGCTGTCATATACATCAAGCTTCCAACCATTTGTTTAAACAATGTTGGATCAACCTTCTTCCCTTCTTCTTCTCTAGACAGTCTATTCCCTGGAACTATTGGATTCTTAACCTCATTACACTCTTGCAGTCCAAATCTTTCAAGTATCTCCTCTGCATATTTCTTTTGGCCAATATGAATACCATTTGAACCTTGATGTACCTCAACTCCCAAGAAATACCTCATCTCACCAAGATCAGTCATTTCAAACTCCTTTTTCATTGAGCTTCTGAACCATTTCAACAAAGCTGAGTTATTACTTGTAAAAATAAGGTCATCAACATAAAGACTTACAATCAAAATGTTGTCTTTTCCTTCTTTCTTCACGAACAATGTGTATTCATGGCTGCTTCTTTCAAAACCATGCTTAAGAAAGTAGCCTTCAATTCTACTGAACCATGCCCTTGGTGCCTGTTTTAATCCATACAGTGCCTTTTTCAGCTTGTAAACTTTTCCTTCTTCTCCTTTTACTTCATATCCCTGTGGCTGATCAATGTACACTGCCTCCTTCAACTCACCATGCAGGAACGCGCTCTTGACATCCAATTGAAAGAGTGTCCAACCATTTCTTGCTGCCAAAGCTATTACTGTTCTAATTGTATCCCATCTGGCAACTGGTGCAAAGACTTCATTGTAGTCTATCCCCTTCTCCTGTGCATATCCCTTTGCTACCAGTCTAGCCTTACATTTGTCTACTTCACCATTTTCATCCAGTTTAGTTCGATAGATCCATTTTACACCAATTACTTTAGTGCCTATTGGTGCATCAACAAGTTCCCATGTCTCATTCTTAATAATTGCGCCAATCTCCAAGTCCATAGCATCCCTCTACTTTTTATTCCTCATTGCTTCTTCATAACAGGTAGGATTATCAGAAGAGATGAACATTACTAGGTTTTGTACTTCTTCCTCATCAGAGAGTCCTTCATCAGAGACATAGTCTTGTAAGTAGGCTGGTGCCCTTGATATTCTTCTTTCGATTAAAGGATGTACTTCTTCCTCCTGAGGAGTTGTTGTTCCACTGGAGTTGCTTGAGTTGCTTGAATTGAGGATGAGTTCTTCACTGTTTCCTTCTTCCTCAGCTTCTTCATCACTTGATTCATACAGCTCCCCTTCAGTCTCTCCCCAGTCTAGTACATCATTCTTCTCTTCCTCTTAAGTTCTTTTCCAATCTCAACCTTCTCCTTCTTCAAAAACAACATCTTTGCTTACTGTCACTTTCTTCTCAACTGGATCATACATCTTGTATCCCTTTGATTCATCACTGTAACCAAGTAATATGCATTTTCGACTCCTGGCATCCATCTTCAACCTCCTTGCCTCTGGTACATGTACATTTCCCACACATCCAAATACTCTGAAATGACTAACATTTGGCTTTACTCCACTCCAACATTCTTCTGGAGTTTTATCTTTCACAGCCGAGGTGGGACTTCGATTGATAACATAACATGACCATTTAACAGCTTCTAGCCAGAATAGCTTGGGCATCGTCTTGTCCTCCAGTAAGCACCTCACCATATTTAGAATGGTACAATTCTTGCGCTCTGCCACTCCATTCTGCTGTGGTGTGTAGGCTGTTGTCAATTGACGCTTAATGCCATGCTGCTTACAGAATTCCATGAACTCCTTTGAGGTGAACTCTCCTCCTCTATCTGTTCTTAAGCCACATATGAACATACCACACTCCTTTTCCACACTATTCTTAAACATTTTGAACACTGTAAATGCTTCACTCTTGGCATTCAACACATATATCAACAGTTTACGAGTGAAGTCATCTATGAAGGTTAAAATGTACCTCTTGTTGCTGTGTGATACAGGAGTTATAGGTCCGCATATGTCTGAGTGAATGAGCTGTAATGCCTTGGTGGCTCTCCATTTGCTTGTCTTTGGTATGGTCACACGATGCTGCTTTCCCTTCATGCAATTAGAGCATACCTTGCTTGAAATTTTGAAGCTTGGGAGCCCTTGAACCAATTTCTTTTGTTGTAATGCTCTCATGCTTTGGTGATTTAGGTGTCCAAACCTCTTGTGCCACAAGTCTCCTATTTCTTCAGAATTAACATTGAGCAAGTAGTGGACTGCATAACTGTTTTGGCCAATACTACAAACATCCTATTTGTAGTCATTCTGCTTTTGAGTATGCAGCCTCTGCTGTGATGATAGAGTTTACATACATCATGCTTGATAAGAATGGCTAGTCCCTTGTCTTGCAGCTGACCAATACTTAAGAGATTATTTTTTAAATCAGGAACATAGTACACATCACTTACAGTTTGAGTTGTGCCTTCAACTTCGATCTTGATATTTCCTTTTCCAAGTACTTCCATTCGATAATCATTTCCAAGCTTCACAGAGTGCCTGAATTGCTCATCCAGTTTCTCAAACCATATTATGTTCCCAGTCATATGATTCGAACATCCTGAGTCAAGAAACCATATTTCTTCTCTCTTTGCTTCATTTAGCTCTACATGCGCCATTAGTAGCATCTCATCTTCTTCATTCAACTCAGCATAATTTGCTCTCTTCTCCCAGTTAGGACATTCATACTGAAAGTGTCCAAGGTTGTGGCACTTGTAGCATTCCACCACTGCTTTGTTGAATGACTGTCTGCCTCTTCCTCTACCTCGTCCTCCTCGGAATATTCCTCTCCCTCTTTCTGTTTTTTCTTCATGAGTCACTTTCAAGACTTGTTCATCTTCAGCCACATTCTTCATTCTTTGCTCATGAATGAGCAAGCTGCTCTGGAGTTCATCCACAGTTAATGTGTCAACATTGTTTGACTCCTCAATTGAACAAACTACGTAATTGAATTTAGGCACCAATGATCTCAATATTTTCCCTGTAATTTCCCTTTCTTGCACATTCTCTCCACATGCTTTCATGCGCTTGGCTATAGAGAGGGTTCAACCAAAGTAAGTGTCCACTGACTCTCCTTCTTTCATCCTTAGCACTTCAAACTCAGTCTTTAGTGTTTGAAGTTGAGCTCGTTTCACCCTTGTGGAGCCTTTAAACTTCTGAGCCATCGAATCCCAAATCTACTTTGATGTGTCATCATTAAGAATAGTCTCCATGATCTCTCTGTCGATGGCTTGATAGAGATAGTTCTTGATCTTCTTATCCTTCAAAAGTTGTTCCTCCATCACTTTCAACTGTACTTCAGTTGGTTGCGTCTCTGCCGGGACTGTATAGATCCCCTCCTCAACCAAACCCCAATACTCTTTGGAGCGGAGGAAATTCTCCATTAGTTTGGCCCAATGCTCATAGTGGCCATCGAATCTTGGGATTGCAGGTTGCGCAAACTTCCCATTGCTGCTGCTGCTTTCTGCCATCTCTCCTGTTTCTCTCAATTTCTTTCTCAGTGTTTTCACTCTCTCTGGTTATTCTCAAGCCCCGATGATGGGGCTCTGATACCAAATGTTGAACAAACTAAGAACTTAACTCTTGAATGAATCAGATGCTTTTATTCATTGAGAAACAATTACAGAGACTGTGGCTATATATAGCCTTAATCGAAAAACTGAAAGCAACGAAACGGAATACAAGAGAATCGTTCGTCTTCAACAACCCTGAAGATCATGAGCTTATTTGACTGGAATTAATCTAACAAATCCTAACAGCAAGTTCCTAACAAATAGGATAGTTGTTGATAGAGATAAGCACGAACCCAGATTTGCAGAGCATCGTTCTTGATGCTGACGTCATCATCCAACAGTCGAACAAACAACCTATCAGAGGTACTAGAGGAGTTGTTAGAGACTGATATGGGAATTTTATGGCTGCCTTCGCAAAATCAGTAGTTGATGTTGCCTCAACAAAGCAAGTGGAACCTCAAGCTATTAAAGAAGGCCTTTTGTTCCTCCATTCTTTAGCAACCCCTAATGCTCAAGTCGAATCTGATTGTCTTGAAGCAGTTACTGCAGTGAATTCAGGTGATTATGAAGGTATGACAGAAGCTGGCCATATTGATGATATTAAGGAGCTTATGAAATCAATGGGGGCTGTGACACTCTGCCATATCCCAAGAATGGCAAACGCAGTTATGAAGATAAAAATAGTGGATCTTGGTACCATCGAGCTCCCCCTTTCATTATAGATGTCCTTCACTCTGAGTGTACTCAAGCTACTTAAAACTTTCTATCAATAAAAATTATCTTTCGATTCAAAAAAAAAAATAGCATCCGCATCAAGTCATCTGACATGTCAGATTAGGTGATAAATTGCGCTGTAATAAACTGTTGGAAGCATGAAATTAACAGAATTTGTAAGGGATGCACTAGAAAGTGTATTTGAGAGTATTATTTCCTTTCAGAAACTTTGGTTTTTCTCTTTTAAGCAACTCCCCTTACCTGTTTCCTCAGAGGATATACAGCACCTGAATATGCTATCAGAGGAGAACTGTCCGAAAAGGCGGATATATATAGTTTTGGAGTTCTTGTGCTTGAAATCATTAGTGGCAGGAAAAACACAGATCTTAAGCTAGCATCAGTAATGCAATACCTGCCTGAAATGTAAGCTTTTTCTCTTTCAGCAATTAGTGATTTTCTTAGAAATGTTTGAAATCTTGGCACTAATTTTCACTTACAAAATTTCAGGCGTGGAAGTTGTACGAGAGATCAGAGGTAATTGATCTACTCGATCCAAAACTGCACGAAGATGGATTTGAGGAAAAGGATGTTATGCAAGCAATCAATGTGGCATTCTTATGCCTTCAGCCTCATGCAAATCTGAGACCCGCCATTTCAGACATTGTAGCAATGTTAACATGCAAAGTTCAGTTGACAGGAAAACTACCTATGAAACCGGCCTTCATGGACAGACGACGAACCAAGGATGAAAATCTTTCATGGTAGGAGTGGGCACATTGAGCCCGAAATGCAGCCACCCCGCACCACACCAAAATACTAGATGCAGTTAACCGAATTTAGGCAAAATGACGTCGTTTTGCTCACTTACTGCACCAACCCGCTTTTATATTTATATATTATATAATTATAATATCTGGGTATATATATATAAAGGTAAAATGAATCGGTCCAAATCCGCTTAACCTAACCACATCTCTTTCTCGACTTTCTTCTCCCCTTCACTGTTCACTGCCTCACTCTACCTCTCCCAAATCTAAATTCTGAGAAATTAAGAGATGCAAAGTGTCACCATATCGAAGCTATAGCCTATAGGTCTCTCGTCTCTAGCTATCTCGTTCTTCCTTCACCACTCACTAGTTCACCATATGCATCCTCCTCTCTCACATATCCACCAACCCCTTCGCCAAGCTCACCAACAAAGACCTCATCTCTCCTACGCCGCCGTGATCATCTTCTTAACTTGTTCTCTGTAAGTTTTGGGTTTCACTTTTATTGGGAATTGGGTTGTTGCAGAAACTTCATAAACTTTAGAAAGATTAAAACTTTGGATAACTTTGCTTTACAATTCTGAATATGGAGTTCTGACTCTAAATAACTGAGGTACTTGGACTTATTTGTTTTGTCAACGAATTAGGGTTTGAAAATTGATTTAGGGTTTTTGTATTTACAGATCATGGAATGAATTCATTGAATGGTATGTCGTCCTTCACACCCTCATCCTCGGTTTATCCATGCATCAGAGCCAGTGGAACCACCCTTTCACCGAGTCTTCCACCTCCACTGGTAGCTCCTCCACTAGTTATATCTCTTCTTCTTATTCCAGAAGAAGGAGAAAGTTGTTCAAACAAGTGAAAGAACAACTCAAGACTGTAATCTAAGTACTCATTTGAATGATTTGGATGATCTTGTCTGTAATTTAAGTACTATGTAATGCCGTTTGAAGCAAACCGTACCGAGCTGCACCGAAAATGTAGTTTACATTATTTAAAAGCAGTTGTAGTTTGCAAAATTAAAACACCGAAAATGCAGTCTGCATTGCGGTTTCGGCCTTACACCGTATTGCACCGCACCGCGCCCACTCCTATTTCATGGGACACAATGTCAGATGTTTTCCCTCTCCCATTGATCATAGTGAATCTCCCTCATTACCTAAACAACATACTTGAGCGCAACTTCATGACTATCTTTCAAAGGAAAATGAAATTGTACGAGGTTCGCTCTTCTACGAGCTAGTAACATCGTAAGAATATTTTCAAATGTAGCTTCACATATATGTCACATGTATAATTGTTTATCTCTTCATTTTTAGTAGAGGTACTTGGTGGTAAAAAATTTTAGGCTTACTGTTGAGTAGCATAGAACTGGGCATGATTTGTATTGTTATATATATCAGAAGCTGAAATACCTGCTTCCTCATGGAGCTTCCTCAAGTATGCCTTTAATTAGAATTCGTAACAATCTTTGTGTAAATCTGTCATAGAATGATTCTACCTGAGAAAGATGGCTTGAGAAGTAAAATTTGAACTTGAAGCAGCTTTTCTTGTACGTCGCACCAAGATTAGCAAATGAGGGTCAGACGTCCTTTCTCGACTGAAAAGAAAGCACTACAAAGCTTCGTGTAAGCTACGGTACGATGTCATTCAGCAGAAAGACCCCAACAGTCTGACCAGGGATCCCTTTTCTCTCTACAGAACAGACATGGTAACCAAAAAGAAACTCTATCTAGCTACGCAGATTCATTTAAGCTAAGGGAGCCTCGTGCACTCTTCTCCTTATCGGCTATTTTTTTATTTTTTTTATAGAGGATCAAAGTATTTTAGTTTTATTCTCATGTTGACTCGAACTGATAACTTCGTCAATATGTAGTGGATGTGTTTATTACTGCGCTATAACCAATTCGTCTATTTCATCATGTACTCGATGCTTCCCCTATGATCATATCTAAATGTTAAATATATTCAACGGTTCATGTTTTTATGGCATCACTGCTTCAGTGTCACATTTTTTTTAACTTTTTTATTAATAACTCACACACTTTATATATGTCTAGTGAGGTTTGAACTCGTAACCTCAAAGTTATTGTTTCAGTGTCACTTGAACAATTATAAACTATTTATGAGCAAACTCTAACATAACCTCTCTATCATCTTTTTGTTTTCTTTATTTGAAATACAAAAACTAAGTTGGAATGTGTTGGTATATGATTAGTTATTAGCATCCGTATGCAAAATAGAAGAAGCGTGACACTACCAGAATAAGTATCATAGCCGACGAAAAAAAAATTAACAGGCCGACGAAATTTTTTTTCGTCGGCGAAAGTGGACTTTTAGCCGACGAAATGTTGTGTCGTCGGCTAAAATAGTTTTTTTCATCGGCTATAGTCTGTGAACTATAGCCGACGAAATTTTAAAACTTTAGCCGACGATATATATAATTTCGTCAGCTAAAAGTCTTTATATTTCTAGATCTAGACAGTAGCTAATGTGAAAGAAAAAACGGGAGAAAAAGTTTTGGGGTTGGCGAAATTGTTGGGTGTTGTCGAAATCTGTCCGAAATTAGTTTGTGGCGCTATATATAGGTACGTATATGTGTATATATCTTGTTTTTGAGTTGATTTAAGAGTTTTATTTTCGTTATGCATTGATTTTGAGTTTTAATTAGAGTTGATTATATTGTGTTTTGAGTGTGATTGAGTTGATCGATTTGGGTTTGATAATATATATGAAGTTGTTGTTATATATATATATATTAATTTGATTATATTAATTAGTAATTATTATATATATGCATGTATATATATATTAATTAATTGTACGTTAACTGCAGATATAATATAAATTGAATGATTCGTAAATTTAATTAATTAGCGTTTATACATATATATTATGTTATCTTCTCAAGATATGGATAAGAGTTGGATTTCGCTTCCAAAATGGGACAAAAGATATGTTAAAGGAGTTGTTAGTTTTATTGAATATGTGATGAATAATGCTAAAGGGAATACAATTTTCTATTGTCCGTGCACTAAATGCCAGTGTCGCAGCGATATGTATCGATTTCCAATTGACAAGGTTTGGGAGCACCTTAAAAGTAATGGGTTTTGGAAGAAGTACACATGTTGGATATATCACGGTGAAACATCATCAAGGGGTCCGCATGATCATGGGCAATTTTCTGAGACGGGCAGTACATCCAACGATCCAACAACGGCCTTCATCAACGATATGTTTCCTTATGAGAGGGGTGTATGCTTTGAAGGACCGTATATGTCTGAGCCGGTGCAGCCCTTCCCTAGAGTTGTCAACACTGCTGGTATTGACAGGTACAACAAACTAGCTTTCCAATAGACCCTTGTGTACCCCGGTTGTCAGAAAACAGTTTTTGAAAGTGTGATGGACGTTATGAAGATTAAAGTTGAGACAAAATCGACTGTGAAGGCTGTTGATGAGTATCTACAGTACACTGCTTCGATGCTGCCCCACGGTCATCGTCTTCCTACCACTCATCATAAGGTTCGATGTATACTGAAAGATCTTGGGCTTTCCTACATCAAGATCCATGCATGCAGATATGATTGTGTTCTCTTCTGGGGTAAAGATCCAGAAGGGAATGACCTTGGTGACCTTGACACATGTCCAGTATGTCAGAGTGACAGGTATAAGTTGACTCCTGCAGGCAATAGGAAACCTATGAAGGTACTTCGGTATTTCCCGTTGAGGGATAGGCTGGAACGGTTGTACATATCATCACACACGGCCAAATCTATGAGATGGCACGCTGATAGGGAATTGCAAGGCGAAGATACCTTTATACACCCTGCTGACGGGGAGGCCTGGAAGCATATAGACAGGGAGTTTCCTCATTTTGCGTCAGAGGTCCGAAATGTGAGGCTCGGGCTCTCATCCGACGGGTTCAATCCTTTTGGCAACATGAGTCTTCAATACAGTGTATGGCCGGTGATTTTGGTACCATACAATCTTCCTCCATGGATGTGCATGAAGAAGGAATACAATATGTTGAGTTTGTTGATTCCGGGACCCGGTTATCTAGGAAAGTGTCTCGATGTGTATTTGAGACCCTTGATTGAAGAGCTTAAGTTTTTTTGGGACATTGGTCATCCCACTTATGATAAGATCATGCACAAGATGTTCTAGATGCATGCTATGGTTGTTGGTACCATTAGTGATTTTCCTGCTCGTGGGATGTTGCCGGGCAACGTTGTTAGGGGATACAAGGCTTGTCCAGAGTGCCTAAGCGATGAGGGGAGCAATAGTCATTGCAACAAGATATGTAGATTGGGTCACCGTACTCTCCTTCCGTATGATCACGAATGGCGGTTCGATGACAAGGCATTTGATGAGACTGTAGAACTTGGTGTGCCTCATAGAAGATGGACAGGGGAATTGTACAAGCTCTACAATTCATAATGTATCTTAATGTTGGTTATATATGTAGGAAATTGTTATGGCTACGGTTAAACCAACTGTTTTTTTTTATCTATTTGACAGTTTTAGCCGACGAAATACAACATATTTCGTCGGCTAAGAAGGTTTTAGCCGACGAAATATGTTGTATTTCGTCGGCTAAGAATGTTTTAGCCGACGAAACCAACATATTTCGTCGGCTAAGACCTTCTTAGCCGACGAATACCCTAATTATTCGTCGGCTAAAGTTAAATGAATAAAATAATAATTTATACCGCTAGTTGCGTCTCCTCGATATGAAACTATTTGTAGTTGAAGGTCCGGACATAATACGTAATTTAGGCGGCCAAATCACCGTTTGTTTGTGTTTAGGGGTTTGACTAACGGGATTGACCGTGCGGATCGAGCCCTTAAGTTTGTCCGATGATGCTGAAAATTTACCCTCACACATGTTTCAACATAATGATGATATCTGACGGTCGGTTTTTCGTTTCACAAGATGGATTGTCACAATCAAAATATGCCTACTAATGTTGTATAACTAATTTACCAAGTGTTAAGTAAATGTTCCGTTTTAAAAACAAACTATACGTAGATGCTTCAAACGAAAAAAAGTCGTGAGATAAGATATGACCGGAACGATGAAATATGTCTATGGTTGAAATTTCACGTAATTCCGATAAGTTTCGGTGCCAATACTTGCGGTCATTGCATTTTTTCTATTTGTTCACCATAGAGGACGCCCTATCTCTGACGGTTATTTTTCTTATAACTTTTATACCACTAGTTGCGTCTCCTCGATATGAAACTATTTGTAGTTGAAGGTCCGGACAGAATACGTAATTTAGGTGGCCAAATCACCGTTTGTTTGTGTTTAGGAGTTTGACTAAAGGGATTGACCGTGCGGATCGAGCCCTTAAGTTTGTCCGATGATGCTGAAAATTTACCCTCACACATGTTTCAACATAATGATGATATCTGACGGTCGGTTTTTCGTTTCACAAGATAAAACATATAAATTGTACATGAAATTACTAAATAATTATAAAATGTACTTTAGTCGACGAAATTACTAAACATTCGTAGTAATTTCGTCGGCTAAAAGTGGGACTATAGCCGACGAAGTTTTTAAGTAATTTCGTCAGCTAAAAGTGGGACTATAGCTGACGAATTTAGGGTTTTGTCGTCGGCTAAAGTTGGACTATAGCCGACGAATTTTTTATTTCGTCGGCTATACTTCTTCGTATATATTCGGACCCAATCGACAGAACCCTATTTTCTCCTCTTTTTTCTTCTCGGCCGGACGGTTTCTCCCTCTCCTCTCGATTTTCTTTCACTTTTTTCGACGAATTCCGGCCTCCACTCCGCCTCCCTCATCTCCCAAACAAATATGGTATGCAATTTCATGTTTATATTGTATTATAGAACTAATTTCAATTGTTTTTTCAATATATTGAATTATATGATAATTAGGGTTTGTGATAATGTTGTGGTTGTGATAATGTTGAATTATATTGGGTGTATTTACTGAATTTGGGTGTATATTTGGGTGTATTTAGTGATTTGGGTGAATTTGGGTGTATTTAGTGATTTTGGGTGAATTTGGGTGTATTTAGTGATTTGGATGTATTTGGGTGTATTTAGTGATTTTGGGTGTATTTAGTGATTTTTAATATATTTGGGTGTATTTACTGAATTTGGTATATTTAGTAAATTGGGTGTATTTGGTATATTTAGAAAATTGGGTGTATTAAGTAAATTGGAAATTTTTAATATATTTGGGTATATTTAGTGTATTTGGTATATTTAGTAAATTAGGTGTATAAAGTAATTTGGAAATTTTTAATATATTTGGGTATATTTAGTGTATTTGGTATATTTAGTAAATTAGGTGTATAAAGTAATTTGGAAATTTTTAATATATTTGGGTATATTACAATATTAATTGGTATATTAAATTAATTGATAATGTTGTTCATTTTTTATAATTTTATATATTTAACAAAATATTAATTATATTATTTAGGATGAAAGGATTATTTAGTAAATCGAAGAATTCGAAGGGCCAAAGGGGTGAATCGTCTGAGGGAACGTCTAGCAACCCTCGGGGTTCGTTTCAGGGCCCAATGACGGCCCGATGGGCGTCTCTTCTAGAGCCGACACAGCGACAGGCCACACATTCCTCCAGGCAGCCGGATGCCCCTCCCGCCTCCAGGCAGCCTAGCCCCCCTCGCTCATCCAGCCAGCCGGACGCCCCTCGCTCCTCCAGGCAGCCTAGCGTACCTCGATCCTCCAGGCAGCCTAGCGTCCCTCACTCCTCGAGGCAGCTGTGGCCTCCGACTCAGGCGGAGGTGTCTGCACCACGTATGCCTGAGATACACAGGGCACCGGCACCGGGCCCTACTGCATCGGAGGGTGGGTCTTCTGGGGTACAGATGCCGCCGCCTCTTCTCTACCTTCCACGCTTGATACCGGCAATACCTGCAGTCGATGACTCAGGGGCGCCGATTTATCCACTACCCCCGCAGGTGACCCCATCAGCGGTGTACCTGTTCGTGCCGTTTGATACAGATTTAATTTCTGCGAGGGTATCATCGTCGGCGACAGAGTCGGAGTCCGTCGCATCCGCCCTAACGCCCTCAGGTAATGATTATATAAGTAATTTGTTATGTTATAATGTTATAATAAAATTAATTTACTAATAATCAATTTATGATAGGCACCGTCGGAGCCAAGCTGACAAGGAAGAAGAGAGGTCCCGTCACAGGGAAAGCTCTCGAGAAGACAGTGAGTACCTCGGGAAGGATCGTCATTGATACTGACGGGGATGGGAACGTAGTATCGGGCGGCAAGACGAGGATGTACTCTGGCCGCGTGGGAGCGCTTATTAGGTGTGAGACCCCGAAATTTTAATTTAATTTTCCGACACACTTAGGGTTTAATTCCGATTACTTTTCAGTACGTCGTCAATTTCGTCTAACGTTTTTACGTGAAGACACACGTCGCCACATGCGTGAAAGTATTTACGGAATATTTTCCGGCACTTCACGTATTTTTCGTACAACTTTTACGTTTAAATTTGATGTTTGGTTATTTGAAATGAATTTTCGAAAATAGTTTTGGTTTTGAAATTATTTTGGGAATTGGGATTAAATCGTGGCCGTTGATTCGATCGACGAATCGTGGCCACTCGTTTTTCTTTAAAACCTTATCTCTTTCTCTCTTTTCTCCACCTTTCCCTTTCTCCTTTATCTGTCCGCTTCGGTTCTTTCCTCTTTTCTTCACTTTCAATTCTGCTCCTTTCCTTTTCGAGAGCCACAGCTTCTCTCTCTTCTTCCTCTCGACACAGCAACCACATCTGCTCCGACCCGGCGCGCGTCGTGCCTCACCGCTGCCCCCATTAGCTTCGCCTCGCCCCGGCGACCTCAACCAGACCACCAGCGACGCCAGCGCCGCTGCCAGCGCCGCCCAGCCGAGGAGAGAAGCTCGGGATTCACTGTGCACGACAGATCGAAGCATACCAGCCCTTTTGGAGAGCTAGGAAGCTCCCAGGCGCCACCAGGAGCCGCTCAGGAGCAAGGAGGAAGGAGAGGGCCAGCGGAGCTCCGCCGGAGGAGTTTCGCTGGAGAACACAGTGGAGGCAGTGAGAGGTATAAAACTCGATCTTTTCTGATGTTTGAAGCTTTGTTGGGTAGCTTAGGTTGTGTAGAAGGTGTTAGAAGAGATCAGAAGACTCGATTTGGTCGGAAAACCGGCCAAATCCGGCGACACAGTCGATCGGAGACCGGCACGGTAAAAACCAGAGTTTTTACCGTGTCAGTTTTACTTTTACCATTTACTCAAGGGTAGAGTTACCAATTTGCCCCTGACTGTTTGAAATAATTACAGTTACTGTTTACTTTTACTGTTTTACTGTTACAGATTTACTTTTACAGTTTTACTTTTACTGTTTACTTTTTACTGTTGACTTGACCGGTTGACTTTGACCGGTTGACTTTTTGACTTTGACCGGTGGACTTTTGACGGTTGACTTTTTGACGGTTAACTTTTTGACCGTTGACTTTACTGTTGACAGTTGACTTTTACTATTTCAAAGTTGACTTTTAACTTATACCGTAGAACACCTATTTTACGTTTTCGAACACTACGGTTAAACGTTTTAAAGACTTTTAGTTTACAAACGTGGCAAAACGATGTAAGTACTGAATAAGAAATAGCCCCGACTTCTCGCCGGTTCGAGAATCGGAGTGTCAAACAAGTCAAACCCTAGTGTCAGAAAGATAAACAATGAATGTTTATCAAGTCTTAGTCGTAGGTAGTAGATCCTCGAATTACTTATACCTGACTATCCTTGTTATCTCACCCACAGACTCAGGAGCTCGTCTACGCAGGCTTCAGGAGGACCAGGAGTTGGAGCGCAGCCAGCTGTACCGTCATACTAGGTAGTAGGGGGAGCACGCCCAATGGGTGAGCCGAAACCCTCTTGGGTCGGCGGCTCTTTCACTTTATACTTATAAAATACTGTTGCATTGTTTTTAAGCTTGACCACACGCTTCTTATAGCACTTGGTGTGTGTGTGTGTGAGTTTTGGATCGAAAAGTAGTACCGTCGTCCTGATTTCCGGTGCTTGGCCTGAGAGCGACGGGACCTAGTATTCTAGCACTCCTACGGTGTCGATGACCGTAAACCTCCGGAGGGGCTATGCCCTGTTTATTTTATTCATTTATCCCGCTTACGCTCGCCTCGTACAGAGTAAAGCGTGACGTAAGTGTGGCCTGCTATTTGTTGGGCGTTAGCTGGAAATGGAAGCTCTCGCTATTCTGCGCACTCGGGCGCTTAGATAGTTGGCCCCGGTTTGCAGTGAAGACAAACCCGGGATTTCGGCCGCTCAGATCCAGAAAGTTCTTTCATGTGTGGTCCCATGTTTTACCGAGCTTTGTGTGCGTGGCGTGCATTTACATTTCCACATGCTCTTTCGTACTTACGAGTACCTACATATATATATATATACGAAATGTTTTCTCATGGGTTTTAAACCCCGACTTGGTTGGCTTTGGCCCCATTTGGGTTAGCGAGGACGAGTTGCTCACCTCTACATCTTTTCAGGTCTACAGCACCCATCACTAGAGGAGCTGGACTAGATCGCGGAGCGTCGACGGTTATCGTGCACTTCTGGTTTCGAGGACACCCATTCTGGTGTGGCTTCCATGTCATTTGATTTCCATATTTCTGATGTTGTTATTCTGTTGGATACTTTGAGACACTTTTCGGGCTCATTGTTCCGAGACTTTTTCTTGTACTATTTCTGTCTCGGGTATTTTCCATTATCTTCCGCTTGTAAAACATTTGTATGCTACTCTGTGTATTTGTCATTCCGTATTTGACATTCATATTATTATTCATGTGTTGTTTATTTCATTCATAGCCTTGTGGTTTCGGTCCGGAGGGTCATCAATACGTCGAAAGACGTATTGATTACTTGCTAGATCATCATTACGGCGGTTACCGTCGTGTTCCGGGGCCGAGAATAGTCCCCGGGATGCGACATTAGGGATAGAGTCCTTATGTTGTGGTCAGACTGGGGCGAGGTCCCACAGGAGGTTAAGGACATGGTCCACAACGCCATGTCGGTAAGTATAACAAAATTCACACTTAACATTAATTATTACATTGTAGATTTATGAACGCCTAAACTAATAAATGTTTTAATGCAGGTGTGGTTTGACGTTCCCCAGTACCTGAGGAACACCTGGGCGGACGTTGTGCATGGGGGAAGGTACGTTGCAAAGTTAAGGACAAAACAAAATTATGTATAATTAATAATATTTATATTTTTTTGGCGTATTACAGGTACAAGGAGTTGAAGAACGAGTTACGGACCCACTGGACTTCGCATGGGAACGAACGTTCTGGCACCCCCCTTGAGTTCTAGTTCAGGGAATACGAGTGGCGTTGGCTTCTGATATCGGAATTCAACAACCCACATAAACAGGTAATTAAAAATAATTATTTATTATATTGAATTATATTTAATACGTTTTTGTTATAGAATATATGAGAGCTGAATCTCGTTGTGTGTTATTCATCAAATGAGAGGCCCCTTATATAGGGGTTTACATCAAGCCTAGTATGGAAACGTACTATATGTGTAGTACATGTACTATGTGTAGTACAACAATACATATATGGTAAGTACTACAAGTTTCCTATTACATCTAAGGCCCATGGGCTAAGCCCATCTACACGGCATAAGACCAAGTGCACACACGCACATGTCATATTTCCTACAACACTCCCCCTTGTGCCGCGCGTCGATATGCCGGATGGTGCTTACAATGTTGCCTCATTAAAACCTTGCCAAGTAACAAAAACCCTGTGGGAAAACTAAACCTTGGTCGAAGGAAAAAGAGTACAACGCACCAACTACTCCATTGAGAACTCGCCATGTGATGCTCCCCCTGATGTGTACTTCAATCGGATTTTCCTGATGAATGGTGCATTCCAACATGCTTCTCAAGAGTAGATGTGAGCCAAGACTTAAACAAGTCTGCCATGATCAACCACAAATTGGGATCAATGGTCTTAGCGGTGCATGCAATGTTACCTCGTTAAAAACCTTGTTAAGCAAAAACCCAGTGGGACAAAAAGCTGTGACTAAGGGAAAAAGAGTGTAACATGGTTGACACAAACAACCACACCCTTCACATTTGATCTTGACATGTATATGCTAGACTTTCTTTCAAATCTGCATCTCCCCCTGATCTCAAGATCATTCATAGGGCGCTTCCGGATCCTTAGTGACCACGGAGCTGTTTTGACAACTTGGCATATGTATGCTCTTTCAACATGTCTCAAATGTGGCATTACTCAGTGCCAGCAGCTATGTGCACGGTGCCTAGCAGCTGTATGCACAGCGCTCGGCAGCTGGCGTGCACAGCGCTCGGCAGCTGGCGTGCACAGCGCTCGGCAGCTGGCGTGCATAGCGCTCAGCAGCTGGTGCACAGTGCTCGGCACAGGTGCACATATAGTGTCTAGCAGCAGTGCACGTGTGCACAAACAGTGCACAGGCAGCGCTCAGGCAGTGCCC
This sequence comes from Comarum palustre, assembly GCA_951800085.1. Taxonomy (NCBI): domain Eukaryota; kingdom Viridiplantae; phylum Streptophyta; class Magnoliopsida; order Rosales; family Rosaceae; genus Comarum; species Comarum palustre. The sequence goes on from OX637586.1 coordinate 16,440,720, forward strand.
TGGTAGCGCACAGGCAGCGTGCACAGGCAGCGCACATGCAGCGCACATGCAGCGTGCACAGGCATCGCGCACAGGCCGCACGCACAGGCAGCGTGCATAGGCAGCGCGCACAAGCAGCGTACACAGGCAGCGCACAGGCAGCGCGCACAGGCAGCGCACAGGCAGCGTGCACAGGCAGCGCGCCATATGTCCGGCAACTCGGCCACTAAACCAACCGGTGCCTAGATCATGATTTCGCTTCCGATGCACTCGATTCATGCATGGCTAGCGATGGCATAGGCAATAACCTTTCTCTCATGCCATAGGGATTGAATATGCCAGATACTCTTAGAGTATTCAAGTGATGTCCTTTGCCATATCATTGGCATTTGCGTGGGCGCAAAGCTACTTAGCTTTATAACGAATGAATGTGAGGTCAAGTCTTTCTTTTGATTAAACGGATCACTCTCTCTTGGAGTAAAGACATTGACTAATCATGGGAGCATCTGAAGGTTCCACTCTTCTTCAGAGGACCTAAGCCGATTGATGGAAATACATCATCAATACACAATCGATTGACTTCAATACGAGATTGTGTCTTTCCCAAGATACTTTTCATTCCAACATCGGATATCCAGCATATACTGCGATCATCCGGAATCAATACGCAATGGCATTATTCATCATATCCCATCCGAAATCAAGGAGTCATGTACTATGCGTTCAAAACACTTGGCCAACGCAAGCTCCACTTGATTTGGCTTATGAAGTCTATTTAAGATCTTCATGCATATCTCTGATCCCATAGAGACGTCACTATGATCATAATCATAGGGCTGCATGTACAGTTATTGGGGAACTACCAAACTGACAAGGTAGTGGAGTGCAATAACATCCATTACGAGAGTACATCTCATCGTAGTCGATCCCAGTGCGTGTTTATGAGAAACCTTGCGCCATAAGGGAGTCTGAGACTCTTGTTCTCACTACGCTAACTCACAAAGGTTTACTTGATAGGGTTTACACTTGCGGTGTCGGCAACACCTGCCCAAGGACCTATCCCTTTGTCCGGGTCGCATCTTCCCATTTTAGGTCAATACACTTTGTTGACATATCAACAAACGTGTGGTTCGATAAACTCATCATCCCACATCCTCATGTACACTAGTGTAGTCATTGTAGAGATCTCTTTATATGAATTGGATTTTGACGTTGAGGCGTCCCCCAACGATAGTCACAATTCAGACTAACATGAGACGGAGTGAGTATCACTGATCAATGGACCAGTAGTGCCAAAACTCGCTTTCTCTCTCAGTGCGAGTGCATATCGAACCCAAGGGCCTCAACCTAACTTTCAGGGAGCCACAAGGCCTAGGACACCATGTTGCCACATTATGGCGCCCTCACATCACCACACAAGGTGACGGCGTCAAGACCACCTCAATATGGTCGAGCCACGGCATCAAGACCACCTTAATTTGGTCGAGCCATGTCCTCTTGGTAGGACATCATTCCTTACAGACATATGCAGCTGATCTCGTCACTATAGTTCTTTTGGGGATCATGTTGAGACTTAGTGGTAACCAACCACGATATTCACGTCGTTCCCACTTGAACCCTGGTGTTCGTATCTCCCCCTAACGGCGGGAATACAGTCTCAAAGTGACAATCCGCTGTGTAGCGGCTAAGGAGATCGTCTGTCAAGGAGCTTAAGGTGGAGAGCAATAAATTGACTCCTATCCAACCTTAGAACATATTCATCTCATGCGACACATCATCATTGGGCACTGTGGCAGTCCAATTTGGCACATTGTGGAACTCAAGGCTTGGAGATCCGTTACTATCCCGCCGAGTTCAAGGATTACAACTATGTGTCAATCCTAGCACACAGTTACAAGCTGTCGTGCATCAATGTAATGATGGTAAGTCGTGGACGAATTAATGCATGTCTGCATGTCCCTCTTCAGGGATGGGTAGTGAGCCCATAGATACATAAGCAGCATGTGGTAGACGATGGTGCAACACATGACCAATGTGTTAGCCCTTCAACCAACACCATAAAAGCGTATACGGTATCCATGCGTTGGTTGCATCAGTCTACATAATCTCTCTTTGGATTTTCAATAAGAATGACATCTTTTGTGGCATAGCATAAGAGGATCTTTCACCTTACTTAGCTAAAGATCAAGCTTTACACAACGAAAACATGAGTACTGTGCGGCTGCCGAGGACATCATGTCGGCGCACAAACACAACATACAATCATGGTGTAGTTCGTTGTTATCGGGGGAATGGACGCCCAAGAATATCAAACAATTCTGGCTCGCATATCTCACCCGGTATGACCAAATGTCATAGCTTGTCTGAGTCAATTGTCCCAAATATACTTATTGGCGACACCTTAGGACTCATGCTCATCTCCATGATGCTCTTAATCGGCAGTCATGAGAATTATACACAAAAGTCTCAATCATTCTCATCATGGTAATCGTTGGTGTGTATGTTCATAACACACTTCAATGTTCGATTGCCTCTCTCAAAATAAGGAGGGCATTTGTGACTTGGATCATCGAGCCAACGGCATCAAGAATTGATTCAACCATATCATAAATGATGGTGAAGATCCAATCAAACTTAGTCACAAAAGGATTCACAATCTGCGAAGAGTATGCAGTTTTCGTGCAGTATGACCTATACTCACTAAAACAGCCATAACTCTTTCGTCTGGATGGATATGAACGAACCGCTTAAACCATTGGAAACTAGATTCACATAGCTTTCCAATGATATAAAGTGCGCGTTCTAGTTCATCCGGAGTTGATCTGGGGGCTCTGACGAAGTTAAAGGACAGTAGGATACAGTCTGCTATGACCTGTACACACTTAAACTGACATAACTCTTTCGTCGGGACAGGTATGAACGAGCCGCTTAAACCACTGGAAACTAGACTCACGTAGCTTTCCAATGATATAAAATTCGGCATCTAGTTCATCCGGAGCCGTTCAGAAAACTCTGACGAAGTTACGATACAGTAGTTTCAACTTACTGTGGTCGCAGATTTAGACATGATTAAGCTTTCAACTTTAAAATGGCATCGCAGGAGTTATCCTCGACCCAAAAGTAAAGCGTACATATGGCATTACAAGTCTTCAACGTCCATGAAGGACGGCATTTGGTAACAGCAACATGGGGGGATCCAAAATCAAGGGAGTAGGTAACCTTTGCCAAGGTTAACCACGTCATCCGATGATGGAAAATCTGCTGTTAGGTGAAGACTAAACCACAAACATCGACACACCTTTATAAGGCTGTGCATGATCATGTCATAGTGTGAATACACTTATCGAACCAACGATTTCATCGAGGTCTCCTTTCGTTTGGAGAAAATCAAAGAGCCCTTCATGACGTCAAATGTCAGAGGCATCTATTTGACGTTCCGTACGCCCTTTTGTACGTTTATTTGTATGCATTCATTCTTTTGCTCAGGATTGTGTGGGTAGTCCCACCATCTGCAAAGCACTCAATTTCATCACATAATATACCTATCGAACAAGGTAGATACGTGAGAAAAAGACATAAACACCGAAGGCAACAATCGAAGGCAACCTTGTGCATTGCAGAATTCCTGGCAGCATGACCTTTGCTCACTCAAACAGGCATTACTCCTTCGTTAGAACGGATATGAACGAACCGCGAAAACCATTGGAAACTAGACAAATGTAGCTTTCCAGTGATATATGGTCTGCGTTCTAGTTCATCCGGAGCTGTTCAGAAAGCTCTTCGGAAGTTGCTGTTCAAAAAGTGGCAGATTCACTGTTTTTGTTTTTGGTTGCCCGCATTTGCAGCTTGCACGTATGCCAATGCACTAGGCATCTGGCAACATTTGGCAGCGCATTGCACCTACACATATGTCATTGCATTAAGCACTTGACAACATTTGGTAGTGCATGAGGAGCCACACATATGCCGGTGCACCGTGCACTCGACAACATTTGGTGGCTGCACAACCGCTGGCGCCCATGGCGCACGGTATGGGGCAGTGGGGGGGGGAGCTCGGCAGCTTATCTCAAGTGTAGAGCATGAGATGCACAGAGCTTTGGCAGCTGCTGCACAGAGCTTGGCCCTGGTGCTCAGTGCTCGGCAGTCGGTGTCCTGTGCACGTCCTCGAGTGTTCTGTGCTATGTAGCTCACTTAGTGCTTGTCCGTGATGTAAGTGCACAACCATTGGTGATCAGTGCACGGTTCCTTGTGTTCAATGCTAACATATGGTGCTTAGTGCTCAACACCTAATGCACAGTGCACGATAGTTCATGTGTAGAGCATAAAGCGACAAACACATAACTAATCGACATGTGACATATAAGTGGTGGCATTCCTCACACAACATGAAGCAATTGACACACAGGGGCGGCAACTGACACACAATATTGGCAAAAACAATCAAGGGGCAGTAGGTAGCATACAGGGTTAGCAACAGACACGTTGGGCGGCAACAGGTGCGTGACTATCGACAACTGGCAGCCAGGTGCACATGGGCTCGGCAGCGTGCACCACAGCTCGACAACCATGCCAGCAGCTTGTGTAGCGCTCAGTAGCTCCTAGGCAGCGCTCAATAGCTGCATGCCTTTAGCATAAAACAGTGTTGCTCAGCTTCTAATCTCCATTCGAGACTTAGAGCGGCATTCAAGGGTCAATATGAAAGTGAGCGGCAAATTTCCTCGCTCATGCATACAAAACCAAACTATGGAGACTCGAGAGTGGTCATCTCACTTTATAGGTTGGAGGTGCAGCGTAGGAAGCAGTGGCTAAATCTCGAGCAAAATCTATGTGATGCTCGGCAGCTGGGTGCTCAGTGGTTGGAAACTAGCACTCGGCAGCTATGCAGCACTGGTCCTCTATAGCTAGGCACTAGGCGCACTACAGCTGGCAGCTAGGCAGCCTGTGCTGTGCAGCGTGGTGGTGGTGCTCTACAGCTAAACGCTGGGCATCCTACACCGGTTGCTGATTCTCCTACCATATTCTCAACGGGACTTCTACCCGGAGAAATGTGCTAACGTTGATCAAACACAACGCGGGTTCAATGAATGAGATGATTCTCTAATTCCGAACTCTCTTTAATAGCATAACTCAAACCAACGTTGGATACCTCACAACGTGGACCTAAAAACATCTTCGGTGCATGGTGCACGCAACTAGTGCTTGCCACTCGGCAGCTAGTGTTCGACAGTGCTCGGCAGTGCATAACAATTAGTGTGCATGGCTTTGGTAGCTGGTAGCCATGTGCACATATAGTGCCTGGCAGCAGTGCACACGTGTTGGCAGCTGCGTGCACACGTGTGGTGCCCGGTGGCAGCGTGCGCGTGCACAGGGCCAATCCCCGGCAGCAGCACTCGGCATCGGCCAAACCGTTGCACATATGGTGCCTGACATCAGTGCACGTGCACAGGGTCGATCCCTGGCAGCAGTGCACGTCAGTGCACAGAAGGTGCGCATATGGTGCCTGACATCAGTGCACGTGCACAGGGTCGATCCCCGGCAGCAGTGCACGTCAGTGCACTGAAAGTGCGCATATGGTGCCTGACATCAGTGCACGTGCACAGGGTCGATCCCCGGCAGCAGTGCACGTCAGTGCACAGAAAGTGCGCATATGGTGCCTGACATCAGTGCACATGCACAGGGTCGATCCCCGGCAGCAGTGCACGTCAGTGCACAGAAGGTGCGCATGCGCGCCGGCAGCAGCGTGCACCCGCGCACAGGGCCAGGCCCCGGCAACGGTGCTCGGCAGCCAAATGCACATATGTTTTAGGATTTTCCATAATAACCTGCAAAGACAAACGTCCCAAGCATAGATTGAACTTTGAAATTACTCAAAATTAAAGCTTACTTACTAGTCTGCCAAATAGACTGCATTTATATAAGCTGTTCCATGCTTCCATGCTCAAATCCATGCTCGTTCGGCGATTGTTCACGCAATTCCATTATGAATTGTCGCGTGGGGAGACTGTGTGCACATGAAAAATATATGATTAGTTAAACTTGCTATAAAACAGTAGCAAAAGTATTGAAAACATCAACCATATAGAGGATTCATAAAGAAAATAGGAATACAACCCGTGTGCACAGGGGGTGCGCGCGGTGCCCATGGGGTGCGCAGGGGGTGCCCAGGGGGTGCGCAGGGGGTGCGCAGGGGGGTGCGCAGGGGGTGCACAGGGGGTGCGCAGGGGGTGTGCAGGAGGTGCACAGGGGGTGCCCAGGGGGTGCGCAGGGTGCACAGGAGTGCCCCAGGGGGTGCACAGGGGTGCCCCAGGGGGTGCACAGGCGGTGGTGCGCAGTGCACAGGCGGTGGTGCGCAGTGCACAGGAGGTGCGCAGCAGTGGTGCGCGCGGTGCACGGTGGTGCACGGTAGTGCGCGCGCAGTGCACGGTGGTGCGCAGCAGTGGGCACTCGGGTGTGGCCGCTTCGCTCTAAGGTTATAGCGTCGTGCTGATAACGTGTTATAGAATATATGAGAGCTGAATCTCGTTGTGTGTTATTCATCAAATGAGAGGCCCCTTATATAGGGGTTTACATCAAGCCTAGTATGGAAACGTACTATATGTGTAGTACATGTACTATGTGTAGTTTTTTAGGTTTCTGAACAATTCTTTATTTAGTTTTTTAGGTTTATGAACAATTATATATTTACTTTTTAGGTTTATTAACAATTTATAAATTGAAAATTTATTGCAAAATGTTTATGTTACTTTTGATGGTGTGTTGTTGTTGGTTATGAAATTGTTTCTGTAATTTGCAGCTTGCATGGATGGTAATTTATAAATTTTGTTTGGGTTTGTAGTATAAAAAGTACTATAGCCGACGAAATATGGTAAATTTCGTCGGCTATACTAGTTTTTTTTTCAACAACCTTTAGCCGACGAAATATGGTAAATTTCGTCGGCTTTTCTCTATTTAATTTTTAATTTTTAAAATACTTTAGCCGACGAATGAACTATATTTCGTCGGCTTTTCTCTATTTCATTTTTAATTTTTAAAAATACTTTAGCCGACCAAATATTAATATTTCGTCGGCCAAAGTCATACGTATAAACCGACGAAATATTGATATTTTGTCGGCTAAAGTCTGATTATAGCCGACGAATTTTTTATATTATGTCGTCGGCTAAGTGTTGGATTATAGCCGACGACGGATTTTATATCATCGGCTATAACTTTAACCGACAAATTATGGCCGACGAATCTGATGAACAGGCCGACGATAATTTTTCGTCGGCTATGATACTTATCCTGGTAGTGTGAGTAACTAAATTCTAATTTAATTATGACTTATATATGGTTAAATACTTTAATGCATGGTTGATACTTACATCATAATCGCAAATTACAATGAAGAAATAAAAAATTAACATACCAATGCTCGAGAATGATTAACTACTTTAATAAACCAACACATTTTGATACAATCATAGACTAACTATATAGACAAACACGAGAGTGACAAATGGAAGGAAAAACAGCAATGAAAACAAATAAACTCGATGGAAAAATCAAAGTTTTGAGTGATTATATTAATTTATAGATTTTTGTTTTCAACTAATGTAGTTATAAAAATCTGATGAAAGTCAGTAGCTCCATTTAGGGAATATATTCATTTTTTAAGGGTCGGACGACTGTCCTTATGCCTTAATTAATAAAACCATAGAATACAAATGGGGACATATAGCCTAAACCCCAAAATACAATATGTAACGTATTTTAACATGCACCTGTTAGCAAAGAGTGTTTCATTGACTATTCTATTTGCTTTGACAAAGCGGTGACACAACAGAAAGATAATAATACTAAGAACAAACATCATAACAAATTTTAGTGCAGTTTTCCACTATGTACCACACGAAATCATATCCGACGACCTAATGCTTCATTCTTCCACTAGAATGTTGCGACCATTTCACCGCAAGGAACTCACACCTTACCTAGGCCACACAAGGCACACAAGGTGCGAAAACGAGACAAAAGCCACATCTTATTGAAAACACACTACGTCAGAAATGACAATAGACGACGAGAGTTAGACGACGGGAGTTAGACGACATAATAGTTATGTTCTGTCATCTGACAATTTTTATTGTACTAAGATGACAGAAAACAAAACTTATGTAGTTTGAATGAGATCAGAACTCAAAAATTTAAAGATGTTTCAAATCTTCTACAAATTGAAAGACTTAGACTACATATAACTGTAGTCTCAAATGAGCATAATAAAAACCACAAACTGAGAACATTATCAAATCTTAAACTACATATATTTGTCATTCAACGGCCTTGGAAACCTAAAGAAACCTTTTTATTCCTTCAAATTAACCTAAATATGAAGAGAGGGAATGTGGCTGCCTTACACTCGGCCAAAATCAAAACCCAACTCTCAAAACTCAAAGCCGAAAAACTTCGATTCATTCTCCCACTCTTTCTATTTTCCTCTCCAGTCTCCACCTCTCAATAGTAAATCTGAAATTCCATTTCCTTCTCAATCTCTTATAATCAAAACTCATCTCTCGCAATCACCGAGTTGTCCGTCTTTTCTTCTGTCCTTCTCCGCTCTATCTCTCTCTCACCCCTAAATCCTAAACCCCAATTCGATCAAATCAATCTCTGGCCACTGCCCATTCTATGTCGACTTCGGTGACGCAGTAGTTTTGACTAGTATTTCCATTTAGGCTAGGCTAGTTCAGTAGAGAAGAGAGAAAGTAGTAGAAAGAGATGAGAGGTGGGTCAATGAAATCGAACCCAACAAGGTCCAGGAAGAGGGTGGAGGCCACGATGGAGGACAAACCTTCTCTTGTTCGCGACAAGGACGATAGGGCCTTTGGTCGCTGTTACTTTTCATTCTCTTTCATCTTTATTTTCCTTACGCTTTTTCTTATTAACAAACGTATATAGATTTGCTTCTTTGAATATAACATCCAGCCAGATCTATTAGATTAATTGAATTGATTGTTAAAAAATTATAGCGAGGGGTGCAAAAAAGATGTCCTAGTGGCAACCATAAGCTTTCACAGTTGTAGCCTTGATGTCAAAATCAAGAACAATCTGGGTGAGACTTCAAAATTTGTTGTATGTTTAGTTTAATTTGCTTGTCAGTCAGTATTGCTTATTCAATTTGGTATTCAGAGGCTCAAGTCATGGAAAAGCCCAGTGAGGTGACTAAGATTGTGAGGTATTCCTCATCTTGGGTTTCTCTATGTGTGTGTGTGCAATGTAGATGCATTTTGATATTTGTTTTGTATGCAAGAAGAAGAAATCATCTAGCTAGTACACATATTTCGAGAAGATCATCAACACCAAATGCAACGTCGTTGGTGCCAATCAAATTCGTATGTCCCTCATCAAATTTCAGCAGGTTAATTTATCAGAGCTAATCTACATTAGGGTTGTTTAGTCCTTGAATTGCAGTAATTGAGGGTTTTTTGAATTGCTGGTTATCTGTGTTAGCTGTAGTTGGTTTATGTTTGGAATGCTTTGCTTGAATTTGCCTAATTTCTATTACTCTAGTTTTCTGAAATTACATTTTGGTTATGGTACATTATATCTGAGTAATTTTATAAATGTGTGTATGTGTCTGAGTAATTTCACTATTGTACCCAAATATGTGTCTGTGATTAGATGATACTTCTTTTGTGTATCAGGTGTTTTTTGATTTTGGGTTTGTACACAAAATTGCTACTTTTGAAAAGGTTGCTGGCTTCCAGGTCTACACTTGAACTTTCCTATTACTGCAAACATCTTGCATCCATGGTCTGTCATTCTTACCTCTTTGTATGATTAAGCAGGCATTGATTCAGTTCAGTGATGTTGACACTGCATCTGTGGTGAGGAACGCTTTGGATGGAAGAAGTATACCCAGGTATGCACTGGCCCTTACTTTCCCTCATTAATTTCTATATATTTAGAGTAGTTTGTAGAGTTATTTACTTTGTGATGTGATAATTTACCTTTAGGTACTTGCTTCTAGAGCATATAGGTTCATGTTGTATCACATATTGATTTTGCACAATACTGCTAGTTCATAGCCTCATAATGGGTTGTTGAGTGATTTGCAGTTTTGCAGAGGCTTAAAGTGTCACACCCCGAATCTTTTGAAGTTAATAAAAGTTACTTTTCACAGAGATTCACGAGTTACCGATGACTTTTAATTGCGATCGGTAATTCGATAAGTTATCGCTCGAGTTAATTTTCGAGTTTTTAAAAGTACTCCAAATACCTGAATTGATGACTTGATGTTGTAGTACGTGTCAACACGAGTCTCCCGGTATTTTGGAATATTTTTCGGAGCTTCCGGCTAATTTTTGTGAATTTTTGAAGTTTATGGTAATTTTCTAATTACTATTCCGGTAAATAGTTTTTACCATTTAACTAATTACTTTTTACCTTCTTTTAATCTGGATCGTCAGATCAATTGGGGGTTGATCTGGACCGTTGATTTGGCTATAAATAAGGGAAGGGAGAGTTCAAGCTTCGAAGCTCCTTCAATGGACCCTTGGCCCTCCAGCGAGCTCTTGGAGCTCTGGTGAGGCTGTATCGACGAATTGAAGGGGACCTGGTGGTGGTACAGTCTTGGTTCGGTGGAGGCAGTGACTGAGGCGAGAACTTGGGGTTCTCGGAGCTCCTGCAAGTCGAGATCGAGGATGATGGAGCTGTTGGAGTGGGTCTAGGAGTTGGTAGGCAGCATTAGAGCTGCTGGGTTTGGTTTTAGGTTCGAGTTTGGAAGCAGGCAGAGGAAAACGGGGAAACTCTGGCGAAATTCCGGCAAGTTACCGGAATCCGGCGAAGATTCCGGTGATACCGTAAACCGGCAGAATGCCGAAGAGTCTCTGATTGAACGTGAGATGGGCTCGACTACGCGGTTAGTTCGAGGGTTTCGCTCGAGGAGCTTTCCGAGCGGGAAGAAGGTCGCAATAGTACTGTGAGTGGACATATTATTTTAAATGAATGCATGCTTTAATTATGGATTTAATTGCATGGTTTTTATGATTGTTTTCGAGAATTATATTTTTCTCGGGTTCTTGGATGTTTTATCTGGATAAAGTTTAGCGGGAACCTCGGTTGATGATTTTTTATCATGTTGAGGCATTGATTTTGATGATTGAACGTATTTACCATTTTTACTCCAATTTTCTATTTCTGTCTGGAAATGGTTATAGACGGGGATGGCCCGTCATCCGAACGGAATTGAACCCGAGACTTTATTTGGAATTGGATTTATTCATAAATGACAAGGATTTGTTTTACTTAATTGTTTTGGGAAGAGATTTATTTGGATAGAGAATTTGAGTAAATTATTTTATGAATTATATTATAAGGGTTGACCAATAAATATGCTAGCTAGAGTAGCGTGAGGGCGCTACTAGAGCTCTTAGCTCCGACCCTAGCCTGAGAGGTCAGGCAAACTACGTAGTGCACTATGAGGGTTGACCGTACCATTCTATTTAGAGCTCTTAGCTCCGACCCTGGTCTGAGAGGACAGACAAGCCTGAGAGGTCAGGTTGGTATTATAAGGGTTGACCGTTATCACTTTATCTAGAGCTCTTAGCTCCGACCCTGGTCTGAGTGGACAGACAAGCCTGAGAGGTCAGGTTGATATTATAAGGGTTGACCGTATTATTTTATCTAGCTAGCATAGCGTGATGGTGCAACTAGAGCTCTTAGCTCCGACCCTAGTCTGAGAGGTCAGACTTATTATTTTTGTGAACATTTCTCTTCCCATATTCGTTATTGTTTACCTTATCATGCATTTGTGGGAAATTCAGTATTTTGTGGGCATGCATAAATGATATTTAAATTGATATATTTTTGGGAGAGCATGAAGTTATTGGTTTTATTGATCGTGGAGAATTTATAGTGTTTCATTATTTGTTTTTGTCCACTCACTCTAACGGTTTTCAATGTTTCTCCCCTGGGCCCTTCGTTTTCAAATGCCCAGTGGTGCAGGGTTCTTGAGAGGAGGTCGCGCGCGTACAAGAGTCGAGGCATAGTCAATAAATCTGTCGCTGCTGCAAATTCATTAGAATAATTTTCTTTATAGTCTGCTCTGATTAACCTATTTTAGTTAGTTAAGTAGGTTAGGGAGCAGGATGCCTTCATGAGTTAGGGTTATTGTTAGATACTCATGGAAGTGCTGAGTTGGAGTGTAGGAAGGGTTGGCCATTCCAAGGGGGGTTTCGGTAAGAAGTTCCCTGGAGGTGGTCCCCGCAGGATTTACTTCGAGTTAAAGGGGTTTAACTCGGGGTGGGTCCTGACATAAAGTACAGGGCTTTGAACAACTGATCCTTCTAATTGAAAGGGACTACAACATTACTTGATGTCTTTGCTTGTGCTTATTGGTTATTTCCTGGGTGAGTTTATAGGAATTCTTGCATATATGTTCCTTATTATCTCTACTTTTGCGATTGATGCCTCAGTACCTTCACTTTCAACAGTCAACTTGCCCAATATGCTGAAGCTAGCTGTTAAAAGACTGCCTTGGAGTAATATTAGTATGTAGTTGCTTTTTTGGGTTAGAACTTAAGTAGTCTAGTTTTCTTACCATTTTATCATTGTATATTCTGAATTGGCTTCAAGCCTTATGATTTACATGATATATATAAGAAACCTTTGAATTTAATTGTAATTTTTCTCAATGGATTATCAATGTAGTATCACTTCTTCACAAACAACAAATGACACCTAATATGTTGACTACAATACCTTTAAACGACATAAAATTGTCATTGAAAACAATTTCAGACTAAATGTGTTTTCATTGATAGTAAAAGTCTGTAGTCTGTTGCTACAACAAACGACATATTTATGTCTTTGAAAAGATTTTCAGACTACATATTCACACTAAATCTGTAGTTTAATGCCATAAACAGACGACTAATATCTGATATTGAAAACAACTTCAGACTATATATAGTTCCATATATATGTAGTCCATATATAATATTCAACGACATATATATGTAGTGTTTGCATATTCCACGTCTCAATTTCTTTAATCTTGAGGGACTCAGAAGACACAATTATAAATTTATATGTCATCTTAGTTCATAATAGTGGACAATTATTAACTGTCTTCTAACATGCTTATTGACGGCAACCACTTACGCTACACATTTGTAAACCGTCAGACGACAGTTAATAACTGTGGTCTATTAACTGTCGCCTGAAGCCTTATAGTGACAGTAAATAATTAAAATAAACTAAACTTAAACTTAAGGACAAAAATGAGATAAAGTTGACATAGCAGGGCCTAACAGAAGAGTCTAGGCCTAGACTTGAATACAACACTGTAGGAGAAGTCCAATTTCAAACCAAGCCATTGCCAACTTCAACACAGTCGATGTCGGTAGATTGTTCCTTGCACCGCCATTCCACCCTCTTTAATCTCCACAAGCGCCACCACTACACCTTCGTCGAACCACCATCGTTGTCAGACCGATAACAAGATCGCGATAAAAACAAGTGAGGTTGCATCCTTGCACAATGTACACCATCCCGGATCTGCAAGGAGAAAACCATATTAGATACTTCTGATTTGATCTAACCCCCGTTGTCCCAATCTCAACGCTGCGATGCAATTTTTAATCTCTTCCTAGATCAATCCGTGGAGGTTTCATCCAATATATCCAACCCGAAATGTGCAAAGGCAAGTCATCAACAGCCGACCCGCAACCACGCCTCGACTCCCAACTTGATCTTCTTATCCCAGGCATCCATAGCATAGTCCGTCCGACGACGGCGCCTTTAGGGCGCGCCGCTTGACAGAGACAAGGATTTTTTTTGAAACCCTAGAGGCTACAGAGGGAGAGCAAGGTTTTTTTTTCACATAAAACCCATTTAGGGGAATATATTCATATTAAATGGTGAAAAATTAAAAAAAATCAGAAGGGCAAAACAATGATGAGAAAAATTGTGACAAATTTCAATTAAATGATTTGAATTTAGTGTAAATTGAAATAAAAGATGTAAATCAGTATATCTTAAAAGAGACCTTTTTTTGAATTTTTCTCTAATTTTCTCACATATAATTTCATTTATCAGAATCAAACAACCAAAGATTGGTGCGTGAACAATTGGCTATGTCAGTAAGGAAGTGTGTGAGACAACTTTGTCTAGCACCGTTATTTCCCTTGTACTTTGTAATGTTCTTATTTCTTGTTGAATAAAATCCCTTCCAGTTGTTAAAACAACGGTTGGTGCGTGCAACGTGAGCAATGAATCATCACCAATTGTTGCCATCGAGTATCGCAACTACGAGTGAAGGTCTACAATTAAATCCTCTAGAAAAACCAAGATGAACCTTAATGAGGAAAAGAACGACAAACTAGTACGAGGATATGATGTCGCAAACTCGATCTAAGGCTAGCTACAATTCAGAGTAAGAGCATTTTTACTACATTGATAGTCTTTGAATTGGTTGACCCTCGGTAACAATTGACAATGAGAATAATCACAATATCCGATAGTCTTTATTTCACATTTGAAGCCGTTAGTTTAATTTGATTCATTACTGATTCAACACACCATTTTGTTACCATCATAATGCAATAAATTTCTTAAGGAGTCTAAGTTTGTGATATTTTTTTTGAAAAAAATATCGATGATATATTGATGCTCAAATTAGAAAAGGTCATTGCATGCTCTTCCTTTACCGACTACAGGTTGATAAAAAGTTTGTGATACAAGATTACAGTGATACATAAATTAGACATAATTATTTAACCTTAAGGTGCTAAAAACAGACACCATGGTTGACCAAAATAAAATAAAACAATTAAAAACCAAAACGGGTGCAAAAACACTCTCTCTTCATCTAGCCCATAACTTGAGCCCAAAAAGCCCTATCCTTGGTCCATCAACCTAGTATCTAGTCCACCCTAGATGCTTATGGTTTCCCACACCGCCACGTCCCAATGGCCAGTCGATCCAGCCATCTCCGCCACTGCAACCCCATCCATCTCCTAGCATAAACTTGCCAGAGTTTGTCGATATGCAGCCCAAGTCCAAAGCATCCTCTCCTTATTTGGTGTCAGAGCTTCTACCTTTGTCCATCCCAGATCGGTTGCCTTTTACAGGCCAACACAATGGCCTAGACGCCGATCAGGTACAACAACGTGGAAAAACAATGGTGCCTTCAAGATCAACACCCGCTACCACAACTAGTTCTGTCTTCATCTGAAAACCAGGGTTTCACAACCCCCACATGATCTAGATAACCCCCAAATCAGGGCCTCTTGCCGCCATCACGATCAACATCCTTTTCTAATTGATCTAACTCGAATGCTGAAAATGATGTATTTCCATGATTACAATTAGTGACAGAGCCACTAAAAGACACCATAAGGCACGTGTCCCACTCAGTTTTTTTAATAAATTCAATCAAGTTACAAAGTAAACAAAAGTAGATGTCGTGCCCTAGTGTTGGAGCAGGTGACTTGTATATCTCTCTGTTATGGGTTCAATTCCCTTAGTTATCACCATCAATAAAATTTGAATGAGCTAGTGAAATTGAAACATAATTTCTTACTTAATATTATCATTCAAAAGAAATCACATGTTGTTGATAAATGATTTCTCAAATTCAAAAGAAATCCATAATATCTAAATAAATAGGTCAAATGAGAGAAAGGGTCGGAACTCTGAAGCTTGAAATGACTAATTACCAGAACAAATAAAATAACAACCGATCGAGCATAGTAGAAAAGACAATGATAACCAAATCATCAAGCTCGAATGCTCTCACACTCTCACACTCTCCATCTCTTTCTCCATAAATAGGCCATACACGAGCCCCAACAGACCAAGCCTCCCTCCCTCCTCTCCTCTCATCTCTGTCTGTCAACCCCAACAGCCTTGACTTTAATTTTCCCTCTGCACCATGCACACCTCCATTACCCCACTACCTCTCCCCACACTGTGCCTTATTTAGAAGGCATTGCATTCGACGACCTAGCTTTTAACAGAGCCTCCCAGAATTGCATAAAAGAATTGACTTCTACAGAGAAACTAGCTCAGCTCCAACGCCCTAGATGACAAAAGTATCAGACAAGCAGATTAAAACAAACAAACAATATTCAATGGAAGAGTAGCTTCGAATTCAATGCAAGCTGGCATAGTCCAGTTAATACTGGCCTTTCCATATCACAACAGAATGTAATTTCACAACAGAATTTACTTGGAAGTTGAAACAAAGCAATATGTGTAATAAAAATTTCATCCTGCGCTGTTGAATTCATTATGTTTCAAACAAAATACAATTTTTTTTCGAATTTAGAACCAGCGATTGGAAATTATCTACGTACTGAAACATGGCAAAATTCACATGTTATTTTGATATCTTAATTTCATCCAAATCTAAGAGTCCCACCAACGTTTTCATACTTATCTATCTTTTAGTGTGTCGTGTATTTTTCATTCCTTCCTAAGATACAAGGACAAAAGGCAACATAAAGAATGATAGAGCCATTCTAAATGTATCAATTAATTGACTTATATATCAGTCGTGTACAAATGTGACAAAGCAGCATCACTTGTGTATATGTATACAAGAATTATCCTGTAGCTTCTATTTCAACTACATTTTTGCTGTAGTTGTAATGAGAGTTTCCCATAATTTCCCCATGTTATAGAAAAAGGAGGGAACAAGAATGATTACAAATCAAAATGAATATCCTTTCTTTCTTGTTTAATTGCCTGCTGGCTAGCTAATATGTTTGTTGGCCTGAATTTGATGCAAAAATTACTGATAATTAAAGGACCATACACAGTTGCAGCACCCAGAAATAAGTAAATTTACTAAAGAAGAACAAAATTATAAATTACTCAACAGATATATAGAGAATTAACCAATTAATTTGATTAATTAAAATATCACTCCCCGAAAGGACCCAATTCAGAAGAACAAAACTCATTTACTTAATTATATTGATAATTTGTAAGTACATCAATTAGCATTTTACCAAAGAAAAACAGAAGAGTACAGGAGACAGATTGAAAAATAAATGATATTACAAGTAGCAAGCATCAACGTTGAGGATGCAATAATACTCCAAATGATGAAGATATTACTAATATTACATCGATCAAGGCCAGCCAGCTCTTCAAATCTACTCATCATTTTTCACCTGTTATGCAACGGATTCGGACCAGTGGGAACTACCCTTTTGCTGTCGCCGTCCCCGGAGTAGATGCCGGCGGCGGAGGTGTTGTTCGAGTGGGAGTGGAATAAGTAATCGAAAAACCGGTGACCGTTGGACTTGAACTTATTCCAAGCCGCTTCTACAACTGTCCCTTCACGGTGGTGAAGACGATGATCAAGAGGATTAACAAAGCTTGATCTTGCAACGGCACTCGTTGAAATGCAAGCCGTAAACAAAAGGAAGAGAACAAATGTAACCTCAGTTAATCTCATCATAATTTGCATGCAACAGAAGCAGCTGATCGATCGAGCTACTTCGACTCAGAACTTAGAACAGAGAGAGGGAGATAGGGAAATGAAGAACATGAATATAAATGCGACCAGTGTCTCTCTGAGAGAGAGAGAGAGAGATATATATCGAGAGGCAAAAGGAATAGGGAGAGAGAAAGAGAGAAGACAAGTAAAGGGTTATACGACATTTACTTTTGGATATACAGTAAAAAGAGAGAGAAGAAACACAGGCCCAGCTTCGACATATCAACTTCTCTAGCTTTGAATTATCAGAATCTGCAAAACCTCCCCCTCACCAAACCTCAATGAATGTCATTTTTTTACTGCATCATCTTTTTCCTTGATTAGATAACTTTTATCGTTGATACAATTCATCAAAACAGAATGAGTCAAAGCCCAAAGCACAACATTCGATCGTTTCTGCCATATTCTTAATTAGGTGGTGGCATGGATGCTCTATCCTAATTTCATATTTCTTACGCACTCTTTTGGCCTAGGGCCCTTGTCCCAAGACATTACACACAAAGCTCTTGTGTGTTTTAGCAGAAACCCTAGCCTCGATCTCTTCAGTCTTCAATGGGGAAGACGAAGCTGGCCCTCCATTAAAGGCCACATGTCAAAAGCTGACATTCGGAAAGAGATCTTTCTGGGCAGATTTTGCTAATTCATTCATTATTAATGGTCTCGATCGAGGGGCTTGATCCTCACCTGTGATTCTTACTGTGGTGATGATCCAGATTAACTTGTAAAGCACGTCTGTCTTTTCTCTGTCCCTTATGTTTCAATTCACCAATTACTATATGATGATGAAGCTGTCAGGTTTTAGTTACTCTCTGGTCGTCTTCTTGGTTAAGGGGAGATCGATGGAAATGGAGAAGAGACTACTCAGACAACCTTTGTAACCTGCATTGTAGTCTGCTGGTTCTAATTAATCTCATAATATGATTCGTTAATTCACACATCACATCCTATAATAGTCACGAAGTAGGTTGAGTCGTTTAATATTTTGGTCTGTGATGTTAGGTCGATACTCGATAGTGCCACTCCTCTTTAGGAGACTTGCTTTTACATCAGATTAGAGTACCTGACCTGTTCTAACATTTTATGAGAGGACCTTACACTAGGAATAGAAATCACAAGGGCCACCTAATAATTGCGTTTCATCAAATTTTGATCGGTTTGGGTTAAAAACGCAAAGAGTAATCCCATTCTTTGAGCAAGAAATCAATTCGATTCTTCTCAAACCATGTCAATATTGTCCTCACTTGACATGGGAGGAAGAAAGGGTACTAAATATTGGACAAAGGGTCTTGGCGTTGATGTGTGAGGAAATCATTACTTATAAATCACTATATATTTCATTACTTCTTCAGTGTAAATCGTATCCTTGTATTGAGTTTTTGTGAAACGGGGAACAAGGATTACATTGTTACGTTGCAAAACAATTCATTGCATTACTAGTGACTTTTGAATACTAAAAGAATAACTAGATCGATCTTGCAAGCGCCTTAGGAAAAGTTTGTCGTTCTCTACGTACCCCGTTCGGCCGCGAGTCTATTGCCGTCGTTGGACAATCCTTACTGACTTCGTCTGAGTCGTGTCTATTTTAGGTGGCTGCCTTGAAGAGGAATATCAAGTCGGGAGTCGAGCTTTGGTTTTGGTCTCCCGGTACGTACTAGTCGGCGGATTTCATTGGCAAGGGTTGGATTACAACGAGTCCCTGTCTAGTTGTATGGAGACGTAACCTCCTAATGACAGGATATAATAAAATACAAGTCACTAAGTTGTGTTTAAATTGACAGCACAACAAGAAAACATGTTTAATTTGATAGGAGTGTCACCGTTAAACAATACATATTTTAATAATGGGCAGTGCTATAGGGTCTTAATAAGGCTTAAGATTTATAGTCATAATCCTATATGACATGGCATGTAGTATAGACACGTTATTAATTTTAAAAATCATGTCATGTCATCTAGCTATATGTAAAAATACAATGATATCATTTTCAAATCGGAATTAGGCAATATTTATATCAAATTATTATTTCATCTACATGATTTAGTTACCTTACATAAATTATATTAAATTTATTTCTTAATTGAGTCTACCACTATAATAATTCAAAATTATGAAATTAATAAATTTTGTGAATCAAAATTCAATTTCAAAATATATATATATATATATATATATATATATATATATATATTTCATCAATTCAATATAAAAAATAGAATAGAAAAAACCACTATCGAATCCTCTTTTGGATGAATTATTTATATATAAAAAAATTTGTTGAATATAAATATACATATACATAATTTTTTTTCTTTGTAAAAACGATATATGTGTGTGTGTGTGTGTATATATATTTTTAAATGAATTCATATTTTCCAACAAGTATATTTTTAAATATATCACATTATATTTGGTGTATAACTATAAGCATGAACATATGAAAGAAATGGCTTCGAAAATAATTTTATAGAAAATAAAAAAAAATAAAAAAATTTAGAGCATTGGATTTGAGAATGATAAGATTGTACATTTACTTAAGAATGATATAACATGAGTTTTTGAATTAATGATGTGTCTATGTGACATGTGATGCCACATAAGATTAAGACGACAAATCTTAGGCCTTAATAAGCCCTAGAATCATTTTCCTTTAATAATTGCATATCAAAGTAACCTTTGTAAAAGTGAATAATTGCATAGAGTTAACAGTGTTATTGACTTCATATCACTACCAGAATAAGTATCATAGCCGACGAATATTTAATTAGCAGGCCGACGAAATTTTTTTTCGTCGGCTAAAGTCCATTTAAGCCGACGAAAAAAAATTTCGTCGCCTAAGTGAAATTTTCGTCGGCTAAAGTGGACTTTTAGCCGACGAAAAAAACTTTCGTCGCCTAAGTGAACTTTTCGTCGGCTAAAAGTCCACTTTAGCCGACGAAATGTTGTGTCGTCGGCTAAAATAGTTTTTTTCGTCGGCTATAGTCTGTGAACTATAGCCGACGAAATTTTAAAACTTTGGCCGACGATATATATAATTTCGTCGGCTAAAATGCTTTATATTTCCAGATCTAGACAGTAGCTGATTTGAAAGAAAAAACGAGAGAAAAAGTTTTGGGGTTGGCGAAATTGTTGGGTGTTGTCGAAATCTGTCCGAAATTAGTTTGTGGCGCTATATATAGGTACGTATATGTATATATCTTGTTTTTGAGTTGATTTAAGAGTTTTATTTTCGTTATGCACATTGATTTTGAGTTTTAATTAGAGTTGATTATATTGTGTTTTAATTAGAGTTGATTATATTGTGTTTTAATTAGAGTTGATTATATTGTGTTTTAATTAGAGTTGATTATATTGTGTTTTGAGTGTGATTGAGTTGATCGATTTGGGTTTGATAATATATATGAAGTTGTTGATATATATATATATATATATATATATATATATATATTAATTAGTAATTATTATATATATTAATTGTACGTTAACTCAGATATAATATAAATTGAATGATTCGTAAATTTAATTAATTAGCGTTTATACATATATATTATGTTATTTTCTCAGGATATGGATAAGAGTTGGATTTCGCTTCCAAAATGGGACAAAAGATATGCTAAAGGAGTTGTTAGTTTTATTGAATATGTGATCAATAATGCTAAAGGGAATACAATTTTCTATTGTCCGTGCACTAAATGTCAGTGTCGCAGCGATATGTATCAATTTCCAATTGACAAGGTTTGGCAGCACCTTCAAAGTAATGGGTTTTGGGAGAAGTACACATGTTGGATATATCACGGTGAAACATCATCAAGGGGTCCGCATGATCATGGGCAATTTTCTGAGACGGGCAGTACATCCAACGATCCAACAACGGCCTTCATCAACGATATGTTTCCTTATGAGAGGGGTGTATGCTCTGAAGGACCGTATATGTCTGACCCGGTGCAGCCCTTCCCTAGAGTTGTCAACACTGCTGGTATTGACAGGTACAACAAACTACTTGCTTTCCAACAGACCCCTGTGTACCCCGGTTGTCAGAAAACGGTTCTTGAAAGTGTGATGGACGTTATGAAGATTAAAGTTGAGACAAAATCGACTGTGAAGGCTGTTGATGAGTATCTACAGTACACTGCTTCGATGCTGCCCCACGGTCATCGTCTTCCTACCACTCATCATAAGGTCCGATGTATACTGAAAGATCTTGGGCTTTCCTACATCAAGATCCATGCATGCAGATATGATTGTGTTCTCTTCTGGGGTAAAGATCCAGAAGGGAATGACCTTGGTGACCTTGACACATGTCCAGTATGTCAGAGTGACAGGTATAAGTTGACTCCTGCAGGCAATAGGAAACCTATGAAGGTACTTCGGTATTTTCCGTTGAGGGATAGGCTGGAACGGTTGTACATGTCATCACACACGGCCAAATCTATGAGATGGCACGCTGATAGGGAATTGCAAGGCGAAGATACCCTTATACACCCTGCTGACGGGGAGGCCTGGAAGCATATAGACAGGGAGTTTCCTCATTTTGCGTCTGAGGTCCGAAATGTGAGGCTCGGGCTCTCATCCGACGGGTTCAATCCTTTTGGCAACATGAGTCTTCAATACAGTGTATGGCCGGTGATTTTGGTACCATACAATCTTCCTCCATGGATGTGCATGAAGAAGGAATACAATATGTTGAGTTTGTTGATTCCGGGACCCGGTTATCCAGGGAAGTGTCTCGATGTGTATTTGAGACCCTTGATTGAAGAGCTTAAGTTTTTTTGGGACGTTGGTCATCCCACTTATGATAAGTTCATGCACGAGATGTTCCAGATGCATGCTATGGTTGTTGGTACCATTAGTGATTTTCCTGCTCGTGGGATGTTGTCGGGCAACGTTGTTAGGGGATACAAGGCTTGTCCAGAGTGCCTAAGCGATGAGGGGAGCAGTAGTCATTGCAACAAGATATGTAGATTGGGTCACCGTACTCTCCTTCCGTATGATCACGAATGGCGGTTCGATGACAAGGCATTTGATGGGACTGTAGAACTTGGTGTGCCTCCTAGAAGATGGACAGGGGAAGAAATTTTAGCAGTGCTTAATGAGTATGATTTTGGGCAGCTCAGCAATCATCCCAATATAGTGGCGGCAATACCTGACAGACCCGACAGGTATAAATTTTGGACACATAAGAGCATATTATGGGAACTCCCATACTGGAGTAAGTTGTTGATCAGGCACTACCTAGATGTGATGCACATAGAAAAGAATGTGTGTGACAGTGTGGTGGGAACCGTGCTGAACTTGGAGGGAAAGACGAAAGACGGTCCGAAGGCACGCATTGATCTTAAAAAAATGGAGATACGAAGACATTTGTGGTTGAAAGAAGGGAAGAAAAAAATGCCTCAAGCTCCGTACACCGTGAAGCCTGAACAGAAGAACGTAATTTTCAGGTGGTTGAGTTCTGTGAAGTATCCTTCAGGCTACGCAGGAAATATAGCCCGGTGTGTAAACATTCGGGACAATAAAATGTACGGGTTAAAGAGTCATGACTGTCATATTCTGCTACAACGGCTCTTCCCTATTTTCATTCGACCATTCCTTCCCCGTCAGGTGGTGGAGCCGTTAGTAGCGTTGTCAAGATTCTTCCAGAAGTTATGCACAAGGGAAGTGACAAAATCTGATCTCCGGGAAATGCAACAGGACATTATTTATATCATGTGTAAATTTGAGAGAATATTTCCTCCAAATTTTTTTGACATCATGCCGCACCTGATGATCCATCTTCCCGAGCAATTGTTGCTTACCGGTCCAGTACACTATACTTGGATGTATCCTATGGAAAGGTATGTTTTTTACACCTAATGTTTTTATTGTACATGTTCATTGTATAATCGTAACATATGACAACAAATTTATTTATTTACAGACAACTTGGAGACTACAAAGCTTATGTGGCTAACAAATCCGCGCCTGAAGGATGTATAGCAGAAGCATATATTGCGCACGAGTGCGTCACCTACATGAAGTTGTATCTAGGAGCATTGAAGGAAACTCCACAGACCATGCCGGTTGATGAACCGAAGTTTAACCTTTCCATAGTCTCAAATGATGTTGAAGTTTATGGAATTTTACCAGAGTCCTACAAGTTGCAACCCCATGAGCTCGTCATAGCCCATTGGTGGGTATTGATTAACTGTCAAGAAGTTGAATACTGGAAAGACATCCATCTACACTGTCCAGACATTCAAGGTGATCTCGACTACCACAACAAGGAGTTCGCGAACTATTTTGGCGATTGGGTATGTAATTCTCCAATTTTGTATGTTGCAAGTCTCCTTGATTGCATAATTATTCATATTAATTTATAATACATTGAATCTTTGGTTGCAGATGAACCATATTCAATTTGATGGTCACCCAAATTGGTCTCACGAACTAAGACTTCTAGCTATGAAGCCGATAATGTCAAGAGTTTACCCGATGTGCAAGGTCAATGGCGTGCAATTTATATGTGAAATGAGAGACAACAGACGAAGAACACAGAATTCTGGGGTTATGGCGCATGGTGGCCGGAATGGAGTTGATTATTATGGTGTTCTTGATTCAGTGGTGGAACTCGTTTATGGGCAAGGCATGACCGTGCACCTGTTCAAGTGTAGATGGTTTGATACTAGAAGCTCGCAGAGCATGAAGATTGATCAGTACGGGATTTTATCGGTGAACACTGGCACAAGCTGTTACGAAGATGACCCCTTTGTTTTTGCGACATCGGTGAAACAAGTGTTTTATCTTGATGACCTTGTTAAGGGTGACGCGTGGGAAAGTAGTCAATCTTGTGCACCCTCGAAACATTTACCGGGCGGCTACACTTGGAGAGGCCGAAGACGAGGAAGAAAATGTTGCGTATCAAGAACACAGTGCAATAGATATTCCTGACTCCTCTACAATTCGCCTTAATAATTTTAAACCGGGTCGTTCGGTTCGAATTCGTGATTTAGACGCTCGCCTTATTGACGTGGATCCAAATCAAGACACAGACGACGACTCTTGTGATGTAGAAATGCATAGATTACCGGAAATTAATTCTGACACCGAAGAAGACTCATCAGATGATTCTGATTACGAGCCTTCTTAGTTATTTGAATTTGTACTACGTAATTTGATGCGTTTTATATGGTACAAGCTCTACAATTCATAATGTATCTGAATGTTGGTTATATATGCAGGAAATTGTTATGGGTACGGTTAAACCAACTGTTTTTTTTTATCTATTTGACAGTTTTAGCCGACGAAACATATTATATTTCGTCGGCTAAAAGTATCTTAGCCGACGAATACTCTAATATGTCGTCGGCTAAACCCTAAACCCTAACCCCTAAACCCTAAAGTATAGCCGACGAATACCCTAATATTTCGTCGGCTAAAGTTAAATTAATAAAATAATAATTTATACCGCTAGTTGCGTCTCCTCGATATGAAACTATTTGTAGTTGACGGTCCGGACAGAATACGTATTTTAGATGGCCAAATCACCGTTTGTTTGTGTTTAGGGGTTTGACCAACGGGATTGACCGTGCGGATCGAGCCCTTACGTGTGTCCGATGATGTTGAAATTTTACCCTCACACATGTTTCAACATAATGATGATATCTGACGGTCGGTTTTCCGTTTCACAAGATGGATTGTCACAATCAAAGTATGCCTACTAATGTTGTATAACTAATTGACTAAGTGTTAAGTAAATGTTCCGTTTTAAAAACAAACTATACGTAGATGCTTCAAACAAAAAAAAGTCGTGAGATAAGATATGCCCGGAACGATGAAATATGTCTACGGTTGAAATTTCACGTAATTCCGATAAGTTTCGGTGCCAATACTTGCGGTCATTGCATTTTTTCTATTCGTTCGCCATAGAGGACGCCCTATCTCCGCCGGTTATTTTTCGTATAAATTTTATACCGCTAGTTGCGTCTCCTCGATATGAAACTATTTGTAGTTGACGGTCCGGACAGAATACGTATTTTAGATGGCCAAATCACCGTTTGTTTGTGTTTAGGGGTTTGACCAACGGGATTGACCGTGCGGATCGAGCCCTTACGTGTGTCCGATGATGCTGAAATTTTACCCTCACACATGTTTCAACATAATGATGATATCTGACGGTCGGTTTTCCGTTTCACAAGATGGATTGTCACAATCAAAGTATGCCTACTAATGTTGTATAACTAATTGACTAAGTGTTAAGTAAATGTTCCGTTTTAAAAACAAACTATACGTAGATGCTTCAAACAAAAAAAAGTCGTGAGATAAGATATGCCCGGAACGATGAAATATGTCTACGGTTGAAATTTCACGTAATTCCGATAAGTTTCGGTGCCAATACTTGCGGTCATTGCATTTTTTCTATTCGTTCGCCATAGAGGACGCCCTATCTCCGCCGGTTATTTTTCGTATAAATTTTATACCGCTAGTTGCGTCTCCTCGATATGAAACTATTTGTAGTTGACGGTCCGGACAGAATACGTATTTTAGGTGGCCAAATCACCGTTTGTTTGTGTTTAGGGGTTTGACCAACGGGATTGACCGTGCGGATCGAGCCCTTACGTGTGTCCGATGATGCTGAAATTTTCCCCTCACACATGTTTCAACATAATGATGATATCTGACGGTCGGTTTTTCGTTTCACAAGATAAAACAAATAAATTGTGCATGA
>OX637586.1:16467091-16518151 GCA_951800085.1 Comarum palustre
AAAATCCATGGCACATAAAAACATCATTTTATATCTTTCGGGAAAAACAGTGCAGTATGCTAAAACAGGGACCAGAGTGCTCAATGAACAATACAGCCTGCAGAGCATCACAGATCTAGATGGTCGAATCCCGGGTTTGTCTTCACAGCAAACCAGGGCCAACTACCTATGCGTTTGAAAACTCATAGTAGCGAGAGTGTCCATTTACAGCTAATGCCTAAAACATCACTGATAACAACACACCACACTTACGACTCGCATAACTCTATGCGAGACGAGCGTAAGCGGGAAAATAAAATAAACAGGGCATTGCCCCTCCAGAGGTTCATGGTCATCGATACCGTATGAGTACTATATACTAGGTCCCGCCACTCTTAGGCCAAGCACCGGAAATCAGGACAACGGTAATACTTTTCGATCCGAGTCGTCACATAAAAATCATTTACGTCTAGCCTCGGGTTTTCTTGGCTCAATCATAAATCATTTAATATAAAGAAAACTTTCCCGAGGCATCGACTATGAGCATACAAAATCATGCACTTTCACATATCAGGTAAAACCACTAACAAAGGAAGTTTAGCTCCCTACCTGGAATAGATGTTCCTTACATACGCTCCAAGCTTTCAAGAACCGTCTCGGTAATCCGAGGTCACCTTGTAAGCTACCTCGTCCAAAGATTCACTGCAGAATATAGTAGCTTAGCAACCAAGAAACAATAACAATCATTTGACCTCAGCATTCCTAGTTTGATCAGGAATGACCACATTGACCAAGTTGACCAACCAATTTCCTTTTTATGGCACTTTAACCTTTTTAACTTTCTTTCCTGAATAACGACTCTTTACTTATTTACCAGAAATCTGACTTAACTTTCGAACATCCCTTTACCATTTTAATCTGACGTTAGGGTGTCACATAATAATTCATTGAATTACTATGGACACCCAACGTGTCTCATTAACCAATTTATTTACCAAGAGTCGATTTATCAATTTACGTGAATCACCAATTTTACTTAAAACAGTCAACTTGACATTTTCAGAATTTCTAGTTATAATTTACCGATAACAATTCAACACTTTACCAATTTTACCAAACTGTGTTAAACTTCGTTGAACTTCAAATTATTTACTAAACCGTTTTTCTGAAAATGGAACTTTCCCAAAATGGAAACTTTCTCTTAATGTAAACTTTCCCAAAATGGAAAGTTTCCCAAATTAGTAGGTTTCCAAAAATGAAAAGTTCTCAATTACTGTCCGTTTCCGTTTTTATACGTTTTCTTATACGTAACTTTCTGATTGCTTTAACTTTAATTCCTTATTAACAAAACCATAACTCTAAGTCCACTTCGGTTAATCACGCTTTCCGGCCTTACACACAAGCACAACCAAAAATCCCTTAATGGATCAAGAGATTCACCTTTCAATTTCTAAAAGAGGCAAGCTGCACTCGAATTTACTCACTGCACCCAAGCTATTGCCAAGCTCCCTTCTCGGCTCCATCACTAACTTCTCTTGCCCTTCATCAAATCCAAAACCATAACCAAATTCAATCCCAACAACAACAACAACACATAATTGAGCACCAAAACCCAAAACTAAATACCAGGTCTCACCCTCTGCTCCTTCAAATTCAAGACTCGTCGGAATTGCTCTCCACACCCAAGCAAGGTCTCGGCTGCAACCAACACAGCCTTTGGTCTGCCACAAGCAGAGTACCACCACCTCTCGGTCCTTCTTTCTCCATCAACTCCAAGACCTCAATTAAAACACAACAGAGACAAAATCCAAACCAAAACAATGGATCAACAACCTCATTCACTAACAAATCAGAGAAACCTACAAAAATCCAAAACTAGACCAAATTCGATTCTTTAAGAGAGGTGGCTCACCAGCATTCCAGGGATGATGCATAAGGCTTCCACAAGCTCAAAAAGCAACCCAATACCTCTAGAAGACCGTCGCCGGAGCTGCTAGCCCTGTCGGGAAACCCACTACCTAAAACCTGAAATTTTAAAACGTCACCAATCGAAAAAACTAAACACAATGGCTTGTAGAACACATCGAGGAGAGTATTAATCTTACCACTTACAAAGAAATCGGTGGCCGAGGTCGGAGAAATCACGCCGTAAAACTTCGAGCTTGAATTGGGCTTTCCTTCAAATCTTTGAGCCTGTGTGATTTTCGAGTACATGAAGGATGGGCTTGAGGAGAGGAACGCAGTTATGCCGGTCACGCGCGCAGCCTTTGCCTGACGGCGGAGATCCCGGCGGCCCAAGGCGGAGAACGGTTAGAGCTCGAGAGAGTTGACAGAGTTAAGGCTTTTGACTTCGGTCAAAAGTCTCAACTCTATTTACACTAAAATGGACGGTCCAGATTAAGTCTGGAAAGATCTGACAGTCCAGATTTAAATAAAGTAAAATGTTAAATGGTAAAACTATTTTTACCGAAATGATAATTAAAAATTACCAGAAATTTCAGAAATTCGTAGAAAATAAACGGAAGCTTCGAAAAATATTCCAAAAATACCGGGAGACTCGTGTCGACACATACTATGACACCGAAACCTTAATTGAGGAATTTGAAGAACTTTGAAAAACTCGAAAAGTGAATGTGGTAGTTCACTCGCGAAGTTACCGATTGCGACTTAAACCTCAGTAACTTATCATTAACCATGATAAAAATATGCGAGGTCTCACACTCTACCCCCCTTAAAGAAATTTTGCCCTCGAAATTCACATACTAAAATAGTCACTAATCAAGGGTCGATTTCTCTGTCAATCTCTGTTCCTTCAGGAAATGATGGCCCAACTTTGTTAGTCCACGTGTGATGACTTCACAACCGATACTCTGGTGACTTTAGTTTACTAATAGCTTTGCTTACCGTGAGTCCCACTTCCTTCAAGGTCACTAAATTTTCTCGTTGAACCTTGAATCTCCGCTCGTGATCAGAACAACAATGTCGATGCCAAGGCATGAACACTTAGGTATTTCCAATTTTTTTTACCTCATATAATGAGTGCTGAAGTCATGATCGTAATGTAACAGTCGATTCGATCGTCAATCTTGCATGTTCTATAGCCAAGTAACAATAACAAAATCGAACTTGTCACTTCCTCGTCTTGATCGCAATGACGAGATATGCTCAAAACAAGTTGTCACATCTGCTAACATATAACATGACAAAGTCTTTGCACCGAAACGACTTTAACAAAGCTTTACTGTAGGAGGGGATGCACAAATACAACTGATAAGTGATGACACACAAGATCACGTCTTTCTTTGCACGATCGATAAACCACGAACGATGTCTCAACATCGAAGAACTACTAATGATGAGCCAAGTCAAACATGTTGCCATACTTTCAACTCTTAGATGACTCGTAGAGATGTCGCTGGTAGATTCTTCTCA
This sequence comes from Comarum palustre, assembly GCA_951800085.1. Classification (NCBI taxonomy): domain Eukaryota; kingdom Viridiplantae; phylum Streptophyta; class Magnoliopsida; order Rosales; family Rosaceae; genus Comarum; species Comarum palustre. The sequence goes on from OX637586.1 coordinate 16,470,503, forward strand.
AAGTCAATATCGCGAATCTAGTATCCATGTCATCAAAAATCGAAACAGCACTCGCAAATGCTTTTTCGCTAATCCACTCTTTTGATGTCACTATGACAATGAGTCGTCTCATGCGAGTGTTTCTGTCATGCTCCATTAGAAAGATAACGGTTAGCCTTGATAACATGTTTGAAAATGTCAGAAGACGTCTTAGTTACCTCATCCTAATCAAAGGATCAGTACGTCTTCGCCTCTGAAGTCGTCAGGTCGCACCTCGTATGATGCTATATTAAGATAGAATTTCCAGGTTCCACCCATGTCAAGAGGGATACTACTTGTGCCATCAATGTTAAAAAAGATTCACCTGGTCTCTTATTTAATAGACACTTCCCTTATTATCGTGCCTCGTCATAGACTCACAGCGTTCTTAACTCAAACCGAGCAATGCTTCATTTATGAATCAGTCTTACAGGCATCAGAAACCTTGAAAACGTAATTTCTTACCCGTGATCACTTATTGAAGATGCGAATAACTCAAGGGTAATTTCCTTCTCAAAGTCCAACACTTGGTTGAACTGAGACTCTTTGATAATGTCCTCTGGCCATAATCTTTCTCATCTGATTTACACTTTCACTTTTCAGTGGCCCGCTATCAAGTTGCATTGAAGTGATGTTTCCTCATGTCACTGACTTACATAAACTCGAACCTGACCAAGATTTTGATATTCTGAACATCGGTCAAACTTAACAGCATGACTACTGCAGGGAAAATTGATACCCACTACCTCGGCTACAAACCGACAATTTACCACCAAAATTTATGGTACTCACTGAATATTCTTAGGTACATTTCCTTCCCTGTCTCAGACCGTTTGTTCAAATCATGAAGCTACCACTTGGTCATCAAACAACGATTTACACTTTTCTTCACTTCAGGCATAACTCACAGCACCCAAGCTATTGCCAAGCTCCCTTCTCGGCTCCATCACTAACTTATTTTGCCCTTCATCAAATCCAAAACCATAACCAAATTCAATCTCAACAACAACACATATTCGAGCACCAAAACCCAAAACTAAATACCAGGTCTTACCCTCTGCTCCTTCAAATTCAAGTCTCGCCGGAATTGCTCTCCACACCTAAGCAAGGTCTCGGCTGTAACCAACACAGCCTTTGGTCTGCCACAAGCAGAGTACCACCACCTCTCGGTCCTTCTTTCTCCATCAACTCCAAGACCTCAATTAAAACACAACAGAGACAAAATCCAAACCAAAACAATGGATCAACAACCTCATTCACCAACAAATCAGAGAAAACCTAGAAAAAATCCAAAACTAGACCAAATTCGATTATTTGAGAGAGGTAGCTCACCAGCAGTCCAGGGATGATGCATAAGGCTTTCACAAGCTCAAAAAGCAACCCAAGACCTCTAGAAGACCGTCGCCAGAGCTGCTAGCCCTGTCGGGAAACCCACTGCCTAAAACCTGAAATTTCAAAACGTCACCAATCGAAAAATCTAAACACACTGGCTTGTAGAACGCATCGAGGAGAGTATTAATCTTACCACTTACAAAGAAATCGGTGGCCGAGGTCAGAGAAATCACGCCGTAAAACTTTGAGCTTGAATTGGGCTTTCCTTCAAATCTCCGAGCCTGTGTGATTTTCGAGCACACGAAGGATGGGCTTGAGGAGAGGAACGCAGTTGTGCCGGTCACGCGCGCAGCCTTTGCCTGACGGCAGAGATCCCGGCGGCCAAAGGCGGAGAACGGTTAGAGCTCGAGAGTGTTGACAAAGTTAAGGCTTTTGACTTCGGTCAAAAGTCTCAACTCTATTGACACTAAAATGGACGGTCCAAATTAAGTATGGAAAAGATCTGACAGTCCAGATTTAAATAATATAATATTAAAAGGTTAAATGGTAAAACTATTTTTACCGGAATGATAATTAAAAATTAACAGAAACTTCAGAAATTCATAGAAAATAAACGGAAGCTTCGAAAAATATTCCAAAAATACCGGGAGACTCATGTCGACAAGTACTATGTCACCGAGTCCTTAATTGAGGAATTTGAAGAACTTTGAAAAACTTGAAAACTCACATTTACCAAACCAAATTCTTTTTTGAAAACTCATTTAAAAACAACCGAACGTCAAATTAAATCGTAAAAGTTGTACGAAAAATACGTGAAGTGCCGGAAAATATTCCGTAAATACTTTCACGCATGTGGCGACGTGTGTCCTAACGTAAAAACGTTAGGCAAAAATTTACGACCTACTAAAAAGTAATCGGAATTAAACCCTAAATGTGTCGGAAAATTAAATAAAATTATCGGGGTCTCACAGTGGCGGCACGCGGTTGGGTGGCTCTGACTCAATGTTGGGTCGGAGAGTTAGGTACGTTAATGGTATAAACTTTTGGGCTTGAGTACTGTTTCTGGGCCCATATTAGGCTGAAATAAAGGTCTGGACTCATTATTTGGGCCTTGTTATATTTGTTTTATGTTTTATTTTGGTTGTGTAGTTAATTGGCGTCTTAAGCGAGTAATAAGCTCCTACATTAGATTTGTAGGGCTAAGTGGGCTTCATGCCGGTGTTGGCACTCTAAGTGTCTTGTCTGCTCCAGGTAGGCTGCGAGTTCCTTACTTTGTCAATTGGTCGTTGCCGCCTAGTGGCATGGTGAAGCTGAGTGTCGTCGGATTAATTTTTCGGCGGCAACATAGCTGGGAAGCTGTTGTGCAATTGAATATTAGGAATTTAGGATGCCTAAGCGTGTTGCATATTTACTATGGTTTCTAGGATGTCACCGCTATATCAAAGCAAATAGAGTTGTCATTAGAGTAATACTCTTTGTTAATTGGTTTATCTTTGAGTACATGAGTATTCTAGAGGTCTGTGATATTATTTCAGGTCTTTATAATCAGGGATATAGGCTCAATGTTTCTTTTTGTATTTAACAGTTTCATTAATAAAGGTACAAAGCACCGCACCAATCCTTTATTTCAAAAAAAACATGTCTAGAGTAATCTTTTTAATTTTTTTATTTTCGATTAATCTAAAAAGGAAAGGAAATATATTGAAACTGCAGTCATAGATGCCGTACTTGGTAGTTGTTGTTACCGAGGAAAACGACCAAAAAGTCAAAAACACCGAAACCATGGAGGCGACGATGACGATGAGTATGGCAAGTCTCAAACCCAAACCGATCCGACCCAACAGTCCTTACCTTCCCCAATCACTGAACTCAAGAAGAATCTTCAAGTCCTTGTCTCTCCCCAACCCTTCAGTCGGAGCCCCGACTCTGGTGGATCAATTCGACCCGACCCGACCATCCCAATAGAGCAGGCCGTCACTCCCCCCAGCTCTTGGTACACCGACCCTTCCTTTTACTCTCAAGAACTCCACTCTGTTTTTGGCAAGCCGTAGGTCAGCTCTTATTTACTTCACACTTTTATCTCTCTAACGATTACAACAATAAAGTTTATGAGCTTTTGAATTGTCTGCTATGTTTCAGGATATATTGAACAGATAAAGAATGCTGGGGACTTTTTCACTGGCAGGTCTGGTTTGCGAGGTTTCTGATGAATGATTAGTAGTTAAGAAATGTTTGGATATAGAGTTTTAATGACTTGTGTTGAATTAACAGATTGGGGAATGTAGAGTTTGTTGTGTGTTGAGATGAGAATGGCAGGCTTCAAGGTTTCCACAATGTGTCGCCATCACGCCTCAATTCTTGCTAGTTTTACTTATTTACATTCAAATTGCTCCGTGTTGATTTCTAGAATCTACTTAGCTGACTCACATTATAAGAATCATTGTGTTGTTTGTTCGTCATGATTGATGAGATACAGAACTTTACCTTGTAAGGAATTAAGGATACATGTTGTGATTAGGAGTTTCTAACAAGTTAACATGCGGTGTCCCCTTATTTATAAAATATTTCAGTAACAACAAAAGCTAGCCATGCTGGTACAGCTAGTTTTCGCTTTGAATAGAGTTATAAAGAAGTGTTTTGTTCTCAAAAGAGGAAGGGGCAGGTTGCTGGTATTTTTTGTTAATTATTTCTTGACATGATTTGCAGGGGTGCACATATGGGTTAGACGGCACTTCTCAAGGCAACTAGGCTAACAGGAATACAGAACTTCAATAAGCATGTATGCCCTGCTCTGACACTTTTTTACTGTAATCACATTTTGCTATTGATTAATTACTGTCTAAATGGGGGGATAATCTAGTTGATTTTTCTGACCATGAAGGGTAGGAGTTTGGGCTTACACCAGTAAAAGTAGCTACGTGGGGAACGTTTGTTCTTGCAAATATGGAGCCAGAGGTTGATAGTGATGTAGCAATCGTGGAAAGCAAATGGCTTGGGACCTCTTCAGACATACTGAGTAAAAATGGGGTTGATTCATCATTAAGTTTTGTTTGTAGACGTGAATATATGATTGAATGTAACTGGAAGGTACAGTTCTGTGCTTGTCTCATTGAAATTTCAACCCTATTTGATCATCTATTTGAAACCGAAGTCAAAATTTTTTCTATTGTAATCTTCTTTCAGGTCTTTTGTGACAACTACTTGGATGGGGGATACCATGTGCCTTATGCACATAAGGATCTAGCATCTGGTCTTTACCTGAATGGCTACTCTACAACAGTATACTTACTTTTGGATGTGTACTCCAGTTACTGTTTCTTGACCCCAGATTATACAATGGAAGTGTCGGTTGTCTCACATCTTGTTGCTGATAAAATATAGGTGTCTGAAAAGGTCAGCATTCAAATGTGTGAAGGTGGTTCAACAGAGAAAAAAGACAACTGTGATCGGCTTGGATCGAAAGCCCTTTATGCTTTCATTTATCCCAATTTCATGATTAATAGGTAACTAAGCAATGATTAAATTGGCAAAACAGGTGAATCAGTAGTTGTGTCTATAATATGATAATTCTGCTTTATATTGTGGCAGTTATTATTACTGAACTTTCTGTGGTTTCTAATAGGTATGGACCATGGATGGACATGAATCTGGTAATCCCTCTTGGACCTAGGAAATGTCAAGTTATATTTGATTACTTTCTTGAAGCTTCTGTCAAGGTAATATATAGTTTCTTCTATGAATGGGTTCTAGAATTCTAGTTTATTGATAGTCTATGTATGTAGTGGTGCCAGTATGTCAATCTATGTAAAACCCTTGAAAGAACTCAAATTTCTTTTGCAAATTAGTTTCATTTCGAAGAGATGGCTCATACCCGACATGTGCCATCCTGTCCCAGTCTAATAAATATAAAAAAACAGTCCGATAAATCCGAATAAACAAGTAAAACCCACAACTAAACATAGGTCATTAATTATTAGATTAATTTCAGTTTACTCACCTGAGGTTTGGGTGTAACATCATTTCACCCCCCCGTACTCTTAATTTTAAAAGTTTACTCTCTAAAGTTTCCAAATTTCATCAATCGTGCTCAATTGTTAAAATTCTGTGTAATTTTGACGTTAATTATAACTTTATAACTCATTTTAAAGGAAAATATAGTCATCTAACAGTAAAATTCGTCTTTTAGAACCCTTTTTCTAATACTATATATTTGCATTTAAAGTCCAAATTGGTTGAAATTTCAGTAATTAGGCATGATTGATGAAAATTGAAAACCTTAGGGAGTAAATTTTTAAAATTAAGAGTACATGAGTGAAATGATGTTAGCATCAAACCTCATGTGAAACCTTACTGTTTGTGTAGAAATGCAATTCCCATAGATATTTTCAATTACATTGTACACATATATAGTATGTATAAGCAGATTTACAGGAAGCAATAAAGCTACATTAACTACAATATCAAAACTATATCAAAACTGAAAAGTAGCTATTACAAAGCTAACCAATGGAGAAGATGTGATCGAGTGATTGACTCTAACATCCCCCCTCAAACTTGACGATCCTGGATGGACAAGTTTGCTAAAAAAGAGATGATGGCGAAGAAACCAGACTTGCCTGAGGACTACACTTTTTGAATAATCTCGTAAATCCTTAATAGTTTTAATCGCACGACCAGCGTCGGTGAGGTTGGTGAATGTGATTTCGCTCCCTGAATCGTCTCCCATCGAGCGGGCGAATCCTCGCTCTGATACCAAATGATACGGAACGGAAGCGTAATCACGATAAGGTTTCGTCAAGCGTCGAAACCTTAATGGAAGATATGACTAGAATCCACTAGCAAAACAAAGGCATAAGCCTAAACGCAAGAGTTTCTACTCTTTTTTTGGGTTTTCTTATTGATAACTTCAATCCAAAAATACAATCTAACAATGGCCTTATAGACATAGAAATAAACATATTCATACTAGAACTAGGAACTTAAACCTAATACAATCAGAAAACATAATCTTGAATAGACTACAATTTAGGAAACATAATAAAAATAAGATATGAAATACTAGATGCTAAATAATATTACTCCACAAACCTAATCAACATGGACATGAGGCAAGGCATGACTAGGTAAGGGGGATGCAGATGTCCAATTATCACTCCAGAATTTTGTGGTTTTACCGGTACCAATGTGCCATTGCATACCTTTCTTTAGAACAGATGTTCCATGACATATACTTCTCCAAGTACTAGAACACAACATGCATTCTATAACTTTCATTAAGCATGTTACCATTTTGGAGGTACTTGAGAAGATAGAATTCCACAGGCCTTCATCTCCTTGTAACATCCTCCGCCCAGCTTTATCCAGCATTGACTGATTCATGTCATAAGTTTTTTTTATGCCCAGACCACCCAGATGCTTTGGTTGGCACACCTCATCCCAGTTAACCAAATGAACTTACTTCTTTTCAGCAGTGTCCCCCCATAGGAAGTCTCTATTCAATTTATCAATTTTGTCACAAAGAGCAACAGGGAGCTTTGCAGTTTGCATAGCACAAATGAGGATTGAGGAGGTAACTGATTGAATCAAAGTGAGCCTGCCCATGCTGAGTACTTTACTTTTTCAGCTTGTCAGTCTGCTCTGAACCTTACCAAAGATTCCAGCATGAGTGTGTTTATTAACCCTAAAGTGGATTAAAGGCATTCCAAGATACTTACCCAGGTCACTTGTTTGTGGGGAACCACAGGTATTACTAATCATAGATGCAGTGCTGCTACAGGTGTTTGGAGAGCAGAAGATAAGGGATTTCTCAAAACTGACTGCCTGACCAGAAAGAGCAAAACTGATCCAAACATCTTTTAACAACACAGGCTTGAGAGGGAGAGGCTTCAGTAAATAGCATCAAATCATTAGCAAAGAATAGATGTGAAACCCTAGGACCAGAAATGGAGGCTTTCACAGCTTTCCAATATCCCATTTCAACATTGGATTGAATCAGGTGAGAGAGCTTTTCCATGCAAAGAACAAAGATATATGGAGATAGAGGGTCTCCTTGTCTGATACCACGTTGAGCATGAAATTCAGAAGAAAGTTCTCCATTGAGGCAGACTTGGAAACTAGTAGAAGTAATGCAGTGCATGATAAGCTTGACCAGAGGTTGAGGAAGTCTTGCTTCATATAGGACCATCTCAATGAAGCTCCAGCTTAGCCTGTCATAAGCTTTGGACAAATCAACTTTCCAAGCAAAGAAACCAGACTTGCCTGAGGACTTTTTGAATTTGAAAAGGAGAGCAATCATAACATTGTCAGATATATGTCTACCTGGAACATAACTGACTTGGTTGGGACTGATGAGATTCTGCATAAGGGGTCTGATTCTAGCCACAATGATTTTTGAAATCACTTTATAAATTGTAGAGCAAAGATTGATAGGTCTAAAGTTTGTCATATGTTGTGGACCATCAATCTTAGGGATAAGGCAATTAAGGTGTGATTGAGGCCAGCATGAATTTTGCAACTCCTAAAAGTTTCTTGAACTGTATTGAAGATTTCACTTGAATACAGATTCCAGTGATTTTGGTAAAAGATTGCTGGAAACCCATAGGGGTGGGCACTTCGTACCGGAATCCCGATCCCGTCCCAGTCCCGTACCGAAAATTAACGAGATGGGACGGGATAGAGTTTGAAAATGTCGGTACCGTACCGTCCCGTCCCGAAAGTTTAGAAACGGGACGGGACCGGGACGAACCCGCACGGGACCGGGACGAACCCGAAATATAAGAGATATGATCGAGACTTGTTTGTGCATCCTACTACCACAGCTGATCTCTGGTCACGCACCCGTTGCTGCGAGATAAAGTCCCAGGTTTCACCTGACAAGTTATTATGATTCAAATAGAGCCTGTCTAACATGGTTAGCTTCCCAATTTCTGCTGGAAGATAACCTGAGAAATTGTTGTTCTGCAACATCAACTGATTCAAGCTGGTAGAAAACCCAATGCTGGGAGATATGACTCCACGAAAGTTATTATCACTAAAATCAATGATTACCGCTTCAGGAAGTGACCAAAACTCACCTCGAATCTCCCCATACAAATGGTTCTTATTTACTCTAAACCTCACTAGAGATTTACAGTCGGCATAAAAATCTGGAATCTCCCCATAAAAATTATTATCCAGGGCGAGCAAGAATTGTAGCTTCTTCTTTTCACACAGAAACCTTGGGAAACGACCAGAAAACTGATTCTCAGATATGTCGATGCTCTCGAGAAATGAGAATTTGCCAAGATTTGCAGGAAACTCCCCAGAAAATCTGTTTTGATATATTGACAATGCAGTAAGATGCTGCATATCTCCAAACCCAGAAGGGAACTCCCCAGAAAAATTGTTGTTATACAACTGAAAAACCACTAAATTCTTGAGATTTCCAAATTCAGGGGGCAGCCTCCCATAAAATTTGTTTGCTGAAATATCAAATTCCCTCAGAAGGGTGAGATCAGCAACCTCGGGTGGGATTTCTCCACCCATACCGTTTGCAAACAGCTCAATCTTAAATAGGTTTTGTAACTTGGAAATTGACTTGGAGAGTTTCCCAGAAAGCTTGTTGATCGACATATCCAACGTTCCCAATGCTTTCATATCATAAATAGATTCTGGAATCTCTCCCATCAAGCTGCAATTTTTCAGATACAGCCATGTCAACTTCTTCAAGTTTCCAAGATTCCCAGGAACTTCACCTTCATCAAAGGGATTGTAACCAAGGCCTAGATATTGTAAACCTGTGAGGTTTCCCACCCAAGAAGGGAACTCAGAAGATAAGCCGTTTGCTGAAAGGTCAAGACTCTGCAGGTTTCCAAGGGTTGAAAGATTTGGGATTTTTCCAACCAACTGATTTTGAGACAGGTTCAATGATTTAAGATTGGTACACTGAGTCAATTGTACAGGAATCTCTCCTGTTATGCGGTTGGAAGTCAGTGAAAGCATGGTAAGGCTCTCAAGGATGCCAATGGAGGACGAAATCTCACCGGAGAGTGACTTGTAGCCAAGAGATATTGCAATGACTTTCCCAGAATCGCAAGTAATCCTAGAGAACTCACAGGGGGAAGAAGACTCCGTCTCTTTCCATGACTCGAGGAAATTTAAAGGGTCCTTCAGCTGCCTTTTGAACTCAAGGAGGGCATCAATTTCGACTGTTGAAGGCGTACATGGCGGGAAAAGCAAAGAAATGAACAATGTGGTAAAGAGTGGTAGTAACTGCATGGTGAGAACTAGTATTTTGGCCATTGTCGAAAGGTTAATTTGTCGGGATCCCGATCCCGGCCCGGTACCGGCCCGGTCCCGAACGGGATAGGGACGTGCGGGACAGATTTCTAAAAACATCGTCCCGTCCCGATAAATTATTTTCGGGATGGGACGGGATTCCGACAAATTCCGACCCGTCCCATGCCCAGCCCTAGAAACCCATCATAACCAGGAGCCTTCAAGCCTCCAATGGAAAACAAGGAATTTTTGACCTCCCGCAAAGAAATAGGCCTACTAATCCCTTCTAGATCCTTTTGCTTAACTTCAGGAAAAAGCCAATGAATTATAAACCTCGAGTCCTCATAGGCAACCACAGGGAAAATTCCCTTAAAAAATCCACTGCAATATTCCTCATATACTCGGAGTTAGTTGACCAGTTACCATTGTCATCAAACAAACCCTCAATTTTATTTCTCCTCCTGACAAGAGTAGTTAGATGGAAAAACTTAGTATTTCTATCACCCCCTTGTAGCCAACTGTCCCTGGACTTTTGCCTCCAGAATAAATTCTCTTGATCTCTAATAGTTTCATACTCCTGAATGAGTTCAGTTTCAAGATTAATTAAAAAAGGGTTTTCACTTCTAACTCTAGCCTTTTGAATACCTCCAATGCGAGCAAGAATCCTTCTCTTTTTATGAAACAAATGACCAAAAGCCTTTTTATTCCAAAAAGAAAGAACCCTGGAAAGAGCCTTAACTTTATCAGGAAAGCTGCCACTGAGGGATTTCCAAGTCTCGGCAATAAAATCAGGATTCTTACAGTGGAAAAACCACATGGCTTGGAATCTAAAATGCATAGATCTTCTGTCAACATAGACATTAGAAAAGAGTTGCATTAGAATTGGGTAACGATCAGACCTGGTTTTTGGAAGGTGCTAGATGAAATCATCTGGAAACAAAGCTCTCCAAGAACAGTCACAATAACCTCTATCAAGTCTCTTTCACTCTATTGTTGCTCCAAGTATAACAGGAACCAAGAAAACCCATGTCAATTAGAGCATTCCTATTAATCCAGCTTCTAAGACCACCAAACCTTCCAGTAATGTGCCATGAACTCTTGTCAGCTTCAGATACCAGTTTATTAAAGTCACCAATGAACATAGAGGGTAGGGAGAATTTGGCAGACTTCATCTAGATAACTCTAAAGATTAGCTCTGATGGAATTAGTTGTACTGGCATATATCACAGATAACATCCAGGTAGGCCTTCCAGAAATAGAAATCTTCACAGATATGGACAGAGTGTTCTTGTCCAAAAAATCAACTTGAGTTTTACTACCATTCCAAAGCAACCAAATGCCACCAGAGAACCCATTAGCCTCCTCAATAATGGAATCAGAAAAACCAGCTTTTTAAAGATTTTTAGCAACCTTCTTAAACTGAACTCTGGGCTCACAAATAGCCAAGACATCAATATGATGAATATTAACTAAATCAACAACAGTAGAATAAAACTTATAACTAGCAGCTCCTCTAGCATTCCAAAAAATGGATTTAAACATTTGGAAAAAGAAAGACAGGAGAGGGTATAACCCTAATTATCATCAATCATAGCTTCACCACTAGAAGGCTGGATCACATCCACATTCATGTTGCTGTTTTCAGCAAAAACCTGGTCAACAAAGGAGTCAGTTCCCTTCTCAAGAGCAATAGGCTTCCCATTAGGAGGAGGAGAGTTCTCAGGAGGACAATGCCCAAAGATGGTTGAGATTCCATCACCAGTACCACTGTAACCCTCATCCACAAGGGAAAGCTTCTTGAAGGCAGGTTGATGGTGCTTACCGCAGCATTCATATTTTTGAGTTTCCTCTGATACTGAAAATCTATTTTAGAGCCACTGGAGCTGCTGAGGTTAGAAACATCTTTCATAGGAGCTCGAAGAGCTTCTGGGCCATTGGAAAAGCTTGTTCCAGAAGACAGAGAGGGCTTCACAGATTCAAAAGCTGTAGGTAGAGGCACTTTCCAAAGGCACATTGGAGCTTGCAACACTTTTCTTCTTGTGAGAGTTCTGAAAACTCTCTCTTGGAAACTTTGCCAAGCTTTCACAATGGGAGGTTTTTGAACAGGGATTATCCTTAATAAGTAGCACGGACTCATCATTCCCCTCATCCTGAAGGATGGAGAATCTAGAACCAAAATTTTCATCCCTATAAGACTTTGATAGGCTGACAAGGTATTTCCATCCCCAATAAACAGCAGAAGATTAAAATTGCGTAATAGGAATAACCATATTAAATGATTAATAGCAAAGCTGCACATCAACGTATGTTTTATATTAACAGATCATTCACAATTATCAGCGTGAAAACCACAAACCAAACTACTACATTAAAAAAAACTGCACAAATGACCAAACTGCATAAATGATTAATAGCAAAGCTGCACATCAACGTATGTTTTATATTAACTATTGCTTTTGTTTTGTTAGAGAATGAAGAGCTCGACCACTAGTAAAAAAATATCCCAAATATGAGCACCTCATAAACAAAAGAACTCCGTGAAACGTATTCCTCGCCTAGTTAGCCAAAAACAAAAGAGATGCAACCATATTGCATAGAACTCAGGCTTCCTACTGACTAACCTGAAACACAAGAGTAGAAAAGAATAATTATCAGAAGCTGGTGGTAAACACAGATAAGGCAATAATTTGAAGCTCAACTACATGGTTTAAAACACTTGCATCTGCTCTTGATTTTTATCTGCGGAATATTCTGAGACAGGACTTAAACCACTTAAAGACAGGAGTCCTAGTGATGAACTTGTGGAAAGGAGTTTCAGGTACCGGCAATAACTTTCCAACAACCGCAAGAGGCCAACTACAAGAAAAGAAAAAGAGTAATGTGAACTTCACAAATTATGTAAATATAGAGCGAGACAAATATCACACTTGTGTTTGTTTTATGAAAACACATATTAGTCCAATCAGTACCACATTCACTATGGAATTACCTGATAAAAGCAATGACAACAGAAATCAACCAATGCTTCCAGTTAAGGCGGACTGTTGTAGTAAACTTCCCCAGGAACTCGACAATGAGAATCTATATAAAAAGCAAGAAAATTGTAAACCACTGTGCCTGTACCATTCCCATAGCAAAAGGAAGATATAGATTTCACCTGAAGCACTAGGGTCACTGCGATTATTCCCATAAAGAGATAATTTTTAGTAATTCCTTTGAATATGTTGAACTCATCTGGCTTCCTGGCATTGAATTCATTGAAAATCTGCAATTCGCACAATGAAGGTTTAATCATGTAGTAGCAGAAATAACCAAAACCCAAGTATAATACCAAAACCACCCACTAGTACAGCGTCGTTGAAACAGATATATAAACTATTATTATCCCTTGTGGTCAATAAAAGAAAGAATTCACCACTAAACATGTATGCCAGAATACAACACAAAAATAAACTTCTCAGCAACTGGAAGGGACTTACTTGACAAAGGACAAATGTGTTGAATATCAGTGTGTTCTTCACTTTGTCTGCATGCTCAGTAGTATCATGTTTCAGATTGAGAATATTTTTCCCGTCGAAATTCAAGATAAGGAGGACAGTAATTTGGTAGACAGCCTGTGTAAAAATAACCAAAAAATATAAAACACTAGAGCACATTCTGCAGAAAACAATCCAAGGACAGAAAGATGTACCTGAATCAATAAGTTCCTCCACATTATATTAGTTATCAGCGGTTCCCTGTAAAGCCGTAACGTTACAATCAGAGAGGTCAAAAGGCCAGCCATGTGTTTAAATGACATCTTAGTTTCAAACAAAAGTGCCAATCATGGCCTTCAAATCAAAGAAGTCTTACCTTCGACCAACAGGAGGTCGGTCCATCAGATGATTCGTAGGAGGCTCAGTAGCCAAAGCTAGCGCTCCAAGAGTATCCATGATAAGATTCACCCACAGAAGCTACACAAACCAGAAACAAAGGCAAATCAATAGGTGCACACACGGAGACATAAATGTGTGTGTGTGTGAGAGAGAGAGAGAACCTGAACAGCATTAAGTGGCACTTCACCAGAGGAAATTGCTGCCACAACATTGATCACAAGTGCGGCCACATTGACAGTGAGTTGAAATTGGATGAATTTCTGAATATTTGCATAAACAGAACGTCCCCATCTAACAACCTACACAGTAAGAATAAGAATCACAATATCAATACAGCGCCAAGAAAATGACACTTTGGATATCCAACTCACCCATATTAAATTGGAATTGCAGGCTTCACACATATCAAATCAATACAGCGCCAAGAAAATGACACTTTGGATATCCAACTCACCCATATTAAATTGGAATTGCAGGCTTCACACATATCAAATCTCATGATCACTACATTGCTAAGTAGAAAGTTTAAGTTTTCATGATCGCTAAAACTAAAGAGCAACAACTTGGGAACAAAAGGTTTTATACAAACCTTCACAACTGAAGCAAAATTGTCATCCAAGATAATGATATCAGAACTCTCTTTGGCAACCTCTGTGCCTGCTATACCCATAGCAAGACCAATGTCGGCCTGGTCAAAGATTCCAAATTAGAAGACCATTATAATCTACAACACTTGGTAACAAGGAGAATGCAACTTCAAATACGAAAACATAACTATTACAAAAGTCAAGAAAAGAATCAAACCTCATGTAGTGCTGGAGCATCGTTAGTGCCATCTCCAGTAACAGCAACAACATGTCCCCTTCTCCTTAGAGCTTGCACAAGAAGAAGCTTATCATTGGGAGAGGATCGCCCCATTACCTACATATACAATAAATAATAAATAATTAAAATTAATAATTGTTGTCAGTTAATCCAAGAGAATAAACTAGCAGATAATCTACTAATCCAATCTTACCGAGATTTCCTCAGCAACCTCTTCTCTCACATTTTCAGAAAGCTCACGGAAGACTTTGCCTTCAATTAGAGTTGGCTCACAAAGCTCTGAATCAGAAGTCAGTATGCCACATTCTAATGCTATTGCCTTTGCAGTCTGGACATTGTCTCCAGTAACCATACGTACCTATTGCATAAATTGGAAGGGAAACTTAAAACTCCAACCCAACCTGCTTTCATACCAGCTCTAACTAAAAGAAATTCCAACAAAATATTTATGGCAACCCAATAATTGATTGGTTCACAAAAACAAAAATGGCTCATTGGATTCAAGGACCAGGAAACAACCACAAAATAATGCACCGGATGTATAAGGATATAAGTTCAATTCATTTTGGGAGATAGAGAGGCTAAACAAAGCTGAGAAATAGGGTCCCTGAATCCTATCTTAATCAGCAGATGCAGTCTATTCAGTTGCATTCTTAAAAGAAAACAATTAAAACAATAAAAAACATTCATTCACACTAACATTATTAAAATGAGTTGAAGTATACCTTGACGCCAGCCTTTTGGCATAGTCTCACAGAATCTCCAACACCTGGTCGACAGGGATCCTACATTTTAAAATATATTTGGAGACAAGTTAAAATAATTGAAATCTATTCAGAAATGGAATGAAAAATATCAGTATGGAAGGAGCAGCCATAAGACGATAGTACATTGCCTACCACTAAAGGCAGAGAGGGTGCTTTCTATTTGTTTTATAGGATGTATCAGATAAAAGCAAGAGGAACATCCAAAAAGCACAAAACCTAAGATAAAATGGCAGCTTTTTCTCCACAACCCTCACCTAAACTGCTAAACCCATCAATTTGCAAAATAGTGCAAATCAACCTACAGGTGTACCCAAGCAAAATAATTGAATATCACAGTAGGACACCAAAGTGCTTCCTGAAAGTAGCAATTCATCATCCATGTGCATGTGTAAAGGTGTGGAGGCAGTACCTTTATACCAACAATAGCAAGTAAAACAAGGTCATCTGCAGGCAATGCCCAATCAGCTAATTGTTCTTCACCAATTGGAACATTTTCCAATTCATATGGCAAATATGCTATAGCAACACAACGCAAACTACCATCAGCCATTTCCTCAATTGATTTCCTGAAAAACATTTGCTGCAAACAAAGGCTATATATAAGAGCACTTAACAAATTAATGAAGTATGAACAAGCATTTAAAGCAGACAGAATTTGTGGTGATCTTTGAAATAGATTCAAGTCTGGGCAAGTTCCAATTTTCTTTAGCACAAGGAGAAGTTGAGATATGAAATAAACAAAAACAAGTTGACATGTGAAAATCACTCACAGCATGGAGAAATCAAACAAATAACATAAGTGTTAATATTACAAAACAGGATTTAGAAAAACCATAGCAATCAACTAACTGATCACTGTAAAGGCCAACCTTGTCATCGTCCATTGCTGCCACTTGATCATCGCTGTCAATGTATCTCGTGCATGAGGCTAAAATTATTTCAGCAGCCCCTTTCCAGTGTATATGAACTTCAGAGTTCAGCTGTACATACAGAGCAAGACAATCATTGAGAATAATTAAAATGTCATTCTTTTCCATCTACAGGAATGAAATTCTAACATATAAGTGTCTCACTTTCTGAGATACCCAAAAGCACAACAATGATTGGGTTGTGAAACTATTGTTAAACTGAAAAACTACATTCTAAAGTGCAAGCAGGACCTCAAATAGCATACGACATGCAATCCTTGAGAAATCTGCTTCTGAAACTCAATCAAGTGACTGAAAATAAGAAAAATTAGTCAACTCATACCAATTTAACTGCTACACCGCCTCGTTTTTTCTCGGAGTTGAATGGGAAAACATGAAGAATTGAAGACTGAGACCTGGTGGCTTCAAAATTCATCCCAAGCTGCAAATAAGATTGAATATCAGACGGTTAATAAAGTTTCCAACAAGAAACTGAAATGACTAGATATTGAAAAATCAAACAAGAAAGAACCTTGAGCGCCCACTGCAGAATTGCCTTCTCTGTTGGCGATCCAGTAACCTCTAAATCACCACCAGTCTACAAGAGTAGCAGCCACAGAAAGTGGATTATTTCACTACAAGTAGGAAATGCTTAATATGCTACCAGACTATTACACAGAAACAAGACAAATACTTAGTCTTCTATGCATACCTCAGGCACATAAACATTGCCAGATGTATTCTGAGCGATTCCTTCAATAATCAAAGATGATATCGTTGGTGACAGGTCTGGCTTGCTATCATTGTTATTGACTTTCTTCAAACAAGTGCAAGACTTGACCACAGTCATCTACAATCGAAAAATAAAATCCATTCAATATGGTTGATTTCTAACTCATCCTCCACAGTAATCTATTCTAACACATAAGGTGACAACTGACAACCATCCAAAATTATGAATAATATAAGAAAAAGAAGTCGAGTCTAATATAGTGCACCTGATTCAAAGTTAAGGTACCAGTCTTATCACTGCATATAGTAGTGGCCGAGCCCATTGTTTCACATGCAGAAAGCCTACGTACCTACATTTAAATTCCATTTTAGTTACATAAGATCTAGAATCCTTCAGAATCAATGAAGGTATAGATATAAAAAGGAAAAATACACGTACCAAGGCCTTATCTGCCATCATTTTTCTCATTGAGTAGGCAAGTCTATTAAGGGGGAAAGGATGAGGAAAGGTGAATGAATAGCAATATATAGTACACAAAAAATGGAGATAATGGACACCATCAACCCGTTTGATCAGGTTTGACTAGTTCCACACATGGCTGATATATAGAATTGAAGACTCATGACCAAAAGTACTTCAAATTAGTTTAAGCATAATAGGTTGAGCTTACTTACGTTAAGGTAACAGCTAATGGGAGGCCTTCAGGAACAGCAACCACTACAATGGTGACCTTAAATATTATTTCATTAGTCAGGAACACGCACAATAACAGTATCACAATATCAGTAAACAATCACAAGGACACAATCAGTCATATATGACATACTGCAATAGTGACTATTTTGATGGCTCCATCTATGGCTTTCCCAAACTTCGTCTTTCCACTGACAAACTGAGGAGTTCCATCACCATTTAGGGTATGGCCAGTAAAGTATCTACAGAAAATTAACGACATGATCATAAATCTTGTCAGTTCCTGCTGTGTAGATTTATGAATCTTTTTTCTAATGCAGCATATCAAAGTAGCCAAATCAACTCAAAATTAAGCATGAAAGACCCAAAATTTATTAAAAATTATATCCAGACTAGTAAAGAAACATATCTTTCTGGAACTCACCTGACCAAAAGGACAATCAAGACCAGTAATGCCACTGTGAGTCCCACAATACCAATGAAGGTAGCAACCCCGTTTAAGCGCACCTAATATTAGTCAAGTATAGTTTAGTACAACATACTGTTCACAGAACACTTGTCTGATAATTTATTAAAACCGACCTGCAAGGGTGTTTCTTCACCGGTGTCTTCTGAGATACTAGCCATGAGTAATCCCCATTCAGTATTAACCCCAACACAGGTTACCTGTATATAGATAAAAAAAATTAATTATTGAATGTTCTGTTCAGTACTATGTTGTCAAATAAGGAATTTCAAATGCCTATCTTGTAAACCCAAACACACAACAAATAATAGTTGACCTGAAACAACACAATCTTTCGGCACACACAACGCCAAGGAGAACTTTGGTACTAATTAATAACTGCAAAACTATCTTTCTATACTATTGAAACAGCATAACCTTTTCAAACTCATATGTTGAGCAACCTTGCTAAACAACCAGCATATATCTTTATGAACCTCCCATAATTTAATGTTTCTTTCTATACCTGTTGCTTTTATCCAAAACCGCCAAGGAGAACTTTGGTACTAATTAATAACTGCAAAACTATCTTTCTATACTATTGAAACAGCATAACCTTTTCAAACTCATATGTTGAGCAACCTTGCTAAACAACCAGCATATATCTTTATGAACCTCTCATAATTTAATGTTTCTTTCTATACCTGTTGCTTTTATCCAAAACCTGACTGTTCATCTTATTCCCACTTCCCTAATGCTGAAATTTTATGCCATTATTAATCCAATCAGACGAGATGTTCCTTTCATAACCTAGCTTGTCTCACAAGTTGGGAACTTTGGATAATACACTAAACTAGAGGAAGAAGATAACAAGAATGTTCACATGCAAAAAAGGAAATGTTAAACATTAGAATCCTTACCAGCATAATACCATTTCCATCTGCTACTTTGCAGCCTGACATTAGAAATGGTTGCTTAGAGTCCTTGCGAACCTGCAAAAAAAATTAAATAAAATACAACTTAAAGAAAGTGAAAAGGTAACTGAACAAGGGTACAGAGAATAGGTATAAAAGCTCACAATCTTTGACTCGCCAGTCATGCTAGACTCATCAACTGAAAGTGAATGACCAGTGATTAAAACCCCATCAGCAGGAACCTGAAAAAATAGAATCATGCAGATGATGATTATTGCACAACAATGATGATAAATTTACGTACAACAAAGTAAAAGGCCTGCTACAGGTACCTGATCACCGATGTTAAGGGGTATAACATCACCAACAACAAGTTCATAAATTGAAACCTCAACACGTCTACCACCTCGGATAACCTGCATGTAACAAAAAAACAAAATGTACGCATAAACAAAAACATTGAGGTGCTAATGACCTATGATGACGAAATGAAAACACACCTCAATTTGTATATTTCTCTTTTCCTCATTTAGATTCTGGAACTGCAGAGATTGTTTGTAGTCACTAATGGCTGCAGGTAAAAGAACAAACATTAGGACAGTATTCAAGTAATATTACTCCTAAGAGAATCATAGAGAAAAAAAAATCACTATGATTCTCTCGGGACACAGTTAATACTTGAGCAACCTTAAAAAACATGCAAATTACACCTACTTGCAAATACATGAGTTTGGGTAAACAAAAATGGCATAAAGGTAGGACAGACTTTACACATCTTTTGAGACAGATGTCCATTTAGTACCTGTCACGACAATGACTAGGAGAACTGCAAAAGCAATGCTGCCCCCATCATACCAACCCTCCTTTATACCCTATCAAAAAGAAAGAAAGAAAATCTAAACACTCAATGATGTCCAAAACATACTGTGATTTACAAGTGTTCCTATCTTTATTTTTTAATTTGTAGATGGCCCAACCAAACTCACCTCTGTTTTTATACCCAACGCTAAAGAAGCCACGGCAGCTACCATCAGAATGATAAGAGTAAGATCTTGGCAAGCTTCCCAGAGAAACCTCTATCAGAGAGCACAACGAAAGAAAAGTAAATATATAAATAGTGTATTAAAAATATACATTAAGCCAACTTTAAATACAATTCGTGCACAAATTCACAATCTGTAACAAAATGTACCCAGAAACTCCTCGGTTTTTTCCGCGGATAGGTGTTGGATCCATATGCATCCTTTCGTCTAAGTAGATCATCATCACTACCAGGAATTCCCTTTTCTAAACTTGTTTTCAATAAGTCACCCAGGCCTTTGACCTGATATAAAGAACAACAATAAGTCAAATCATAACATTGATATAAACAGTTAAATAACAAAAGAGGTTCCTTGGTAGACTTGCCCCCCCATATTGTTGCAGAGTAGTAAACTTATGATCCCTTGAAATTGAAGCTAGTTCTTCTTGTCCAATTGGAAAATCACCAGCAGAACTTGGTTTTGGTGGTACAGCTCCTGAAAATAAGAAATAAAATCAGTTATAGAACAGTATCAAATTAATTTTAATAGCCTATACAAAAACAGATGACAAAAAATTGCAGACTGAAGTACCATTTTCTGGTGGTACAGAATCCTTGAAAATAAATGCAGCCTAATACAGAGAAAATCAAACATTAGAATACATATAGAAAATCACTAAAGTTAAATTCTTTTCTTTTGAAATATATTACTCGTATGGCTTGTGCATGTGCTCTAATCTTCCTTAATGTCTGCTTTTTTTCTTCCTCCTTTTTCAAGTCTAAGGTGTACCGGAATCGACGAGAAGCATTTAGCACTAGTGCCGCTTGCTACAGAGAAATAAAACTCGGGTTAGTCCACACCTTGATTAATTGAAACAAATGAAATATTCACAAACACGGTAAACAACAGAAACTTTACATATTGACTAAGCAAAACACAGAGACTAGCAGTAAAATAAGACTGAGAATCGCAGACTCATAAAATGAGGTGTAAACAACAAAGAATAATGCATTTTCTTGTAGAAATAAACAGGTCAGATCAGCAGAATGGCTCTGAATAGATGCATTCACAATATGTAAAACAGGACCCAGCATATGCTTACCATGTCAATACTGATTCTACGACCAGACAATGATTTTCTCTGTATTTTACATGAGAAAGGGAAGGGGAAATGTAGACCATACTTAAAATGATGTACCTAACTTTGTCTTTTTGATAAATGGAATTTTATACAGTTAATAAAAGAAAAACTACAAAGGAGTGGCGAAGATACCCACTATTATTAGAACAAAGAATCAACAACACAAACAAAAGCACAAAGGTGATTCAACTAACTTCAGTAGTCGAATCTGAACATCAAAAAAGGAGCTATTCTTAAAAACTGAACAATCCGATAACCACAAAGCTGCCTAGCTCACAATATGTCAATGTCAATTCACTGACACTTGGATATATCATGCAGCTCTGGAAAAGATGAATCCCACAAGATGCACTCCCCCTTCCATTGTTCCAAACAAGGACCAGGTGCGCGTTCCCACTTTGTAGTATCAGTCTACAAAGGTTGCTAACTATTTTTATGCCTGCCTCCACTGGTATTCAACTTCTTAATTGGTAGTCATTAATGTAAGGTATGATAAATGCCTCTTTCTTCTAGTGCACATTTTTACCGTTATACCTCACTACCTTCTGAACCTGGTTTAGAATACAAATAATGATGTACATCAAACACTTTCAATATGTTACTCCTTAATTTTGTAAAAAGGATCGCATGTAAATGTTCTGGGAACAATACTAAGACCATATCATCATGCATCACAATATATTTATTAACTTATTGAGAAGGCATTGGTCATTGAGATGGTTTATGACACATAACACTCGGAAAACCATAAAATCTCCGAAATCTGGCATTTCAACTTCAATAACATAAGTGTAATGTACAGATAAACCAACCGAAACCGAACAAAATCCTACAGTAAAAATATTGCCATAAAAAGGCTGCAAATCCAAAAGCAAAAACTGCCAGAAATAGAAACAATTGAACAACACACATGTCATATGGCAGAGAATTAGATTCTCCACACCAAATTGCAGTGAAAATTCAAAGCAACCAAACAAAAAAATTAAACACCAAAAACGGAAAGCAGAAATAATCAAACAGAAACGGAAAAGCAAAGCGGTAAGAAAATCCATACCCTCCAGCGCCGTAGACGGTCGACGGAAGCGTGCTTGGTCCTGGGAATCACAAACACGCTGGACTCCTCGTCGTCACCGGAGCGGTTACTTCCGGCTTCCACGTCATAGTTTTTCTGGTTCGGCGAGCCAATTGAATGGCTCATCCTTCACTAACCTGTCGCAGAAGAGATGGCACCGTCAAATTTATCACACCGCAATCATCAAAATCCTACACAGAAACCGAAACCCTAAGACTTGTCCGACTATCGGACTCTCCGGATTTCAAATCTGACCGACTCTCAAACTCTCAAACTGATACTATATGCGGTTGCAGAACAACCGCGTTTTGAGAGCGTTCGCTTCGTGGGAATCGACAAGACGTGGGAGCACGAGAGGTTTTTGCCGTTTTGGATTGGCACAAATTTGAAAACGCGTTTACGCTTTTTTACAAGGTTAAGGGATCTGTGAAGAGGGTCCCACGTAACCGTTGCCACGATTATAGGTCCAACAGCGATGGGGTTTCTTGTGCTCGTTTAATTAGGTATGGGTGGGGTTTGCTTTTCCTATCCTTTTTTATTTTATTTTTATTATATTATTTTTCTTTTCGTTACTATGTTATTATAATTTTTTTAAGAACGAAATATGAAAATGAAATTTTCACTACAAGAATAAGATGAAAATCATATCTTATGACCATAAATGTTGGCATAATTTGCTATTTTATGAGTAAAATTTTGACTTGAAAGACCTAACAAGTTGGCATGCAACAGAAATATTATCGTGTACGACTATTTCTCACTTAAATTATTTGGCTAGATTTTAGTTTAAGAGTGCAATTTGTCATAAAGTGACAGAAAGAGTGGCATGACACATAATATGAGAAGTGACATCCTCCCACCAACAGACAAAACACATTATATTGGCCAACGAATTATCTAAATGACATATACCCAACATTGTAAATACCATGCGAAACTTCTAGTCCCAAAACTCCAAGTTAAAGCAATCTATTCTTTGTACGATGTCGTCGATTCACTAGCTATAATTCTCCCCGAACTTATAAATTTGTTTGTCCTACTTGAACTTTTGATGTCAAAAGCATGTGTAAACTATATTTCTAATATTGTAATGACATGGAAATGAACCTGACGGTGCAGTAGAATGCATTAGATTTTGGGTGGAAGATTTTGGGTGGATTTCAGTTCAATTCTAGGCAAGAAATTAATCGAAACCTAAAAGTTCATATTCATTGCGATAAAACTTTGCTAGAACGGGAAACTATATTTAAACTTCCATCATGATCTGGTCACATTAATATTGTCTTTCTTATAAAACTAGAGTTTCGTATGTCTAGCTAGATCGGATCGGGTATTCGTTAACCTGTCGGATCCGGATTTTGATCGAGCTATTAAAGATCCGGCGGGTAACGGGTCGGATCCGGATCTAAAATTTCTATTACGGATCAGGATCTGAATCTAGGTGGATCCGGTCCAAATCCGATCCATTTACAGATCTACTCTTATGCTCTAATAATTCAACTCCCACATCATAAAGCTTCAACGAGTCATTTGGGCTTAACGAAAATATCATAATATTCTTTTTTTGGGAATGAGCAACGAATAATATCCAAATTTTGGGGAGTGAGCAAAGAATAATATCCAAATTTGGGGGAGTGAGCAGAGAATAATATCCAAATTTGGGTCATGCTCTCTGTCCACCCTTATGGTATGTGCGTTATCGGATTCAGAAACGAAATCCGGTCCTTTTTTCAATACTTTGGCAGAAGTTTAAACATAGAAATGGGATGTGTGTGTGTGTGAGGGTAAGGTATCATTTTCATGGTTAAAGAGCAGGGTAAAGGGTAATATATAAGGGGGCCAGGTAAAGCCAGAAACGGAAGTAAGAGGTAGGATGGAGTATCATTTTCATTGTTGCTGCTGAACGACCCCCTTCCGATAAAGTTGGCATTCTAAGTTAAGGGTTTAGAGGTGTTTCTGACGCAAAGAATTGATAACCCACAAAGCCATTTAGTTGATCATGAAAGATACTGACTATGGTGACTACTTGATGAAGATTTTGATTTGGGATTACTGGTGTAAGACCGTGTACGTTTCTGGGTTAATGGAAGAGACGTTTGTGGTGGATACCAGTATTCACTTTCACCTTTCCCTCTTCAAGGTCCTAGTTGCTACTTTCCTTGCAAATTGATCCTGCTGCCTTTTTCTTTTCTTGGAGAATACATTCAACAACGGTTTATTATTGTAAGAATTATATGGTCTGGTAGCGCCGAAGGAAGGATACCAGACACGGCTAGCTAGCTTCCAAATGGAACAAGATCATATATATCGGAGCTGGCCAAAGACCACACTGTCTATTATAACCAGTACGTACGGAGATAGACGCTCTTTGCCGACAATTTTCCATCGTAGTTGTCGAAAAAACGCGGTGGACGAAGAACGGTCTCTTTTTTGTCACCTACTGTTTCAGACGGACTTGGCGCCTAGCTCAATCTCATGCAAACGCAAATAAAGATTATCATATTAACGTGAGTCAGAATAGAAATGTAAATATATTATAGTTATGTCACAGATTAATTTCTGTTATTCTATAATTAATAGTTATCTTTTGTATTCCTTGTAAACTCCTATATAAACCTTTATAGTGAGACGAATAATATGTCAAAAAGTTTATTCCTCTCAATATCGTTATATTTGAGTTGGTATTAGAGCAAAGATCCGAAAGGACTTTGTTTCTTTATCTTCTTTCATTCTTCATTTCAATTTGAAGAATTGATATAGTCAAACCCTCTTGTTAGGGTTTGTTTTTGTTTACGTTGTTATTACTTTGATTAGCCTTTGTCTCTTTAGAGACAGACCAATTTTGTCTTTTTCAGATCTAAAGTCTCCATCTCCACAGTATCTCTGCCGAAGTCACTCTGCTAAATTCCATCTGGAACCAGTGTTAGCATTAATCAAGTCTACTACATCAGACTGTATAAGAACATTGTTCATCCACTGTTCATCCAGAAGGTTTTTTTTCCTTCTTTTCCGTCCCATCTTCGATCTGCTCCATACTGGCCAGCGAGACCAGACCTGCAGCTCCAGATCGCTCCAGACGTCCCTGTTTATCACAGACACTCTTGCTGCTCCAGGCTCACCGCTCCTCATCCAAGCGTGTCTCGACCTAGACGCTCTTCATCCAGGCATGTCTCGACCCAAGTTCGCCGGCGAGTCACAAATCGTGAATCTAGACTGGAGAGCCCAGACCCACCGACGGGGAGGATCCGATTGTCTTTCCCTTTTCCCCTTCCATTGCGTTCTCCCGGAACTGCTGCGTTCTCCCGAATCCACTGACCCGGATCCGACCCGACCCGTATCGATTGATCCGGCCTGACCCGCTCTGACCCGACCCTACCCGTTCTGACCTGACCCGATCTGACCCATATCTGACCCGACCCGGTCCATCAATCAACTTGACCCGGATCCATCCGACCCAGATTCATTCTGACCTAGCCCAACACATCTAATTCAGTGTATCTTCATCTAAGTGCATTTTCAATTCCGTGGAAGTCCACCTAAGTGTAGGTACACCTGACACGCTACTCTGGTCCAGCTCATTTCTCCGGTCCATCATCATTGTCTTCACACTTACATCCTTCACTGAAGGGTGTCCAAATCAAATTTTGCAACCGGTAGTATAGTTCCACCAACGCATGTATTCACTAGAATTCAAGGAAAAAAAATGGCCCGTTTATACATCGGAAATTTGAGTCATTGGGTGTCAGAGGAAGAGCTCGACAGTGTGTTCTGCAAGTTTAGACCAATAAGGAGGATATGGGTTGCAAAAAGGCCATCAGGTTTCACTCTCATAGATTTTCATGACAGTAGAGTTGCTGATGATGTCATTCGTGAATTAAATGGCTACAATGGCTGGAGGGTTGAGTTTTCACACAACCCTATATGTGCAGTGAGACACGACTTCAATACTGGTAATACTTTTATGACTAAAAAACCACGCGAAAGTGGTAAGATCGGTATTGCTTTTAAAAAGCTCTACCTTTGGTGGTTCTGATAATTGGATTATTGATTCGGGTGCCACTGATCATATGACTTATGATAAATCTTATTTCACTGAGTTGTCTTCTCCTCCAGTGTCATATGTCACTAATGCTAATGGTGAAGCCTTTCCTGTGTTAGGGAAAGGGTCAGTCCGTGTCACTCCTACTTTAGAGTTACATAATGTTTTATATGTACCTGATTTATCCCATCACTTGATTTCTGTTCCCCAGTTAAATACAGAGTCTAACTGTTCTGTAACATTTTATCCCATGTATGTGATTTTTCAGGATCTTCTTACCATGGAGCTTGTCGGTCGGGGGTATTTGAGGGGCAGATTGTTTCAGTTGGACCAGACATATGCAGGAAAGAAACCTGGAGCACATCCTCGCACCGCTTTGACTTCGAGCTCTATCCGACTAAGTGAAATCTAGTTGTGGCACCGCCACTTAGGGCATCTATCTTTCAGTCTTATGAAAAAATCTATGCCTTCTTTATTTATTGGTGTGAATGAGTCTTCTATGCGCCGTGAAACTTGTGTCTTGGCCAAGAGTCATCGTGTTACCTATTCTCCGAGTTTTACTAAGAGTTGTGTTCCGTTTGAAATAATTCACTAAGATGTTTGGGGACCTTCCAGAGAGCCTACTATGTCTGGTATGAGATACTTTGTCTTGTTTGTAGATGATTGCACACGATTGTCATGGGTTGCTCTCCTTCAAACCAAAGATGAAGTTTTTCGAGCTTTTTGAACTTTTCGTACTCTCGTTCATGCACAGTACAATAGTACCATCAAAGTTCTTCGGTCAGACAATGGAGGGGAGTATGTTAATCGTGTTTTTCAACAATTTTTCCAAATACATGGTCATCAGACTACATGTCCTCAAACACCAGAGCAAAACGGAGTATCTGAAAGAAAAAATTGTCATCTACTAGAAATGGCTCGTGCCATTCTTTTTATTGCTCATATGCCTAAATATATTTGGGGTGATGCAGTATATGTTTCCGCTCATCTTATCAACCGTCTTCCATCTAGTGTTCTTCAAGGAAAGATTCCCTTTGAGGTTTTTGCATCTCATGTTCTCATTCCCTCATTTCATAATCTTCCTGCCCGTGTTTTTGGTTGTGTTGCTTTTGTTCATGTTCCTAAAAATCAGAGGTCTAAGCTCGATGCCCGGGCGATTAAGTGTGTGTTTGTTGGCTATGGAGGACATCAGAAAGGTTGCAAGTGTTACCATCCGCCCTTCAGAAAGTATTATGTCACTATGGATGTCACTTTATTTGAAGACATGAATTATTTCACCTCATCTAATACTGCTCTTCAGGGGGAGAATTCTTATTTTGAAGAGTTGTGTCATGGTGAGGGGAGAAATCAGAAGAAGTGGAAGGAGTCACGCTTATAGGAGATACAATGATGGGTCCAGTTAAGGGAATTGTTCCGTCAATTTTCGAAGCAGAGGTTCATCCGGAAGCAGAGGCTCAGCGGGAAACAGATGCATCGGTGTTAAACACTGAAAATGTAATTGAAGACACAACTGCCTCTTTTGCCATTGCTCATACTCCTGATCCACAGCTCGCTGGTACTGAAAATCAAGTATTTGAGGTATGTCACCCTAGTGATACTAGTAATTGTGTCTCTGATAGTGGTCAATATGTGTTACCGAATAGGTCTACTCGAGGTCAACCACCAAAAAGATATGAACTCGCTCTTCAAGCCAAATCAAAGTACCCAGTAGTCAATTACATGTCTACTAAGAAGTTATCTAAGTCATATGTATCATTTGTGAATCAAATATCTGCTGTATCAGTACCTAACAAAGTGCAGGATGCATTGGGAGATCCAAAGTGGAGGAAAACAATAGAAGAAGAGATGGAGGCATTACAGAAGAATGATACATAGCAACTTGTGCATCCACCACAAGGCATGAAGGCTGTAGGCTGTCGGTGGGTGTTCACTGTGAAACACAATGCGGATGGGTCAGTAAACCGATATAAAGCGCGTCTTGTGGCAAAGAGATTCACTCAGACGTATGGAATAGAATATGATGAGACATTTGCTCCAGTTGTCAAAATGAATACTATTCAGGTTCTACTTTCCTTTGCTGCTAGCTTAAACTGGTCACTCCGACAGTTTAATGTCAAGAACGCTTTCATGCATGGAGAGTTAGCCGAAGATGTGTACATGAGTCTTCCACCTGAGTATGTAGCTGGTTCTCCAGGTGAATTTGTGTGCAAATTGAGAAAGTCTTTGTACGGTCTCAAACAGTCACCTCGTGCTTGGTTTGGGAGGTTTTCATAATTTATGCGTAAGATTGGTTACAGACAGAGTAATTCAAATCACACATTGTTTCTCAAACATCACAGTGGAAAGTTAACAGCCGTAATTATTTATGTCGATGATATGGTGATCACTGGTAATGATACCGTTGAGATTGATAGATTGCAGAAGCAGTTAGCCTCAGAGTTTGAGATGAAAGACTTAGGTGATCTTAAGTACTTCTTAGGTATTGAGGTAGCAAGGGGGGAAAAGGGATCTACTTGTGCCAGAGGAAGTATATCCTTGATCTATTGACAGAAACCGGTATGTTAGATTGTACACCTATTGAGCAGAACCATCGTCTAGCAGAGTATCCAGACCAGGTACCTACCGATCAAGCTCGCTATCAGAGGTTAGTTGGACGCTTGATTTACTTAACTCATACTAGACCAGATATTGCATATGCAGTGAGTGTTGTGAGTCAATTCATGCATAACCCGAGAGAGAGTCACATGGATGTTGTTGTGAGAATTTTAAGGTACTTAAAGTCAGCTCCAGTAATGTTTTTCAAACACAACAACATTCTCGATGTTTGTGGCTTCACGGATGCAGATTGGGTTGGAAACATTACAGACAGAAGGTCGACATCAGGTTACTTCACCTTTGTGGGGGTAATTTGGTTACATGGAAGAGTAAGAAACAGAATGTTGTGGCACGATCCAGTGCTAAAGCTGAGTACAGAGGTATGGCCCATAGAATGTGTGAATTGTTATAGCTAAGAAATTTGTTACGTGATTTGAGTGTTCATCCCAAAAAGGCTATGCAGTTGTATTGTGACAACAAAGCTGCAATTGATATATCACAAAATTCAGTTCAATATGATCGTACTAAACATGTGGAGGTTGATCGACACTTCATAAAGGAAAAGCTAGATGCCAAAATTATTAGTTTTCCCTTTGTTCCAACAGAAGAGCAGCTTGCAGATATACTCACTAAAGGAGTTTCTAAGAAGGCATTCTATGACTCACTAGGCAAGTTGGGCATGGTTGATGTATATGCGCCAACTTGAGGGAGAGTGTTAACGTGAGTCAGAATATGAATGTAAATATATTATAGTTATGTCACAGATTAATTTCCGTTATTCTATAGTTAATAGTTACCTTTTGTATTCATTGTAAACTCATATATAAACCTTCATGGTGAGATGAATAATATGTCAAAAAATTTATTCCTCTCTTATATTTGAGTTATCATGCATGGAAGTGATTCCACCGTAGTTAGTTTTGAGAAGGTGGTCGATATATAGATTTTTGGAGATAATCGGATCAGCAGAATGATAGAACTAACTGTATGTACAATAATATAGAATTAGACGGCGAACAATAAACAGCTACGGCCGGAAAGAAAACTAATGATGAGAACCCATGATCGAGTGAAGGCTCACATATGCCAGATAGTAAGGTATATATGATTGGAAAGACGTCTAGAAATGAAGAAATGCTGTAAAACAGTTCAGTGGATTCATACGTACCTGGAAATGAGCTGATATAGAACGAGAACTTCGATTGATCTGTGTACGTAGCTAGGTGTATAATATCTCCAGAAAATGACCGCTGATCTAGAACTACAGCCAGGAAGATTGAAATCTTACGTCCAACTTATAAGGTTTAACTGAGAATCACAATGATGCAGCAAAAAACTGTGTCAAAGAAACTGATGCTTAGACTTTAGCAAGCGCGTAAGTTTTCAATTTATAAACAGTACAACAAGCAGTGAAACGCAAATGGAACCTTCTTTTTCCTCAGCACACGCACAGTATTTTCTAAAGACATAATATATTAGACAAAAACCCACCAATTAAACCATCTTTGAATATAAACTCATTTATATTTTATTTTTTAATTTACACCCATTGCATTTATTTTACTTGTCTCATAGATTTTAAACTCGAAAATTTAAAATTATCACATTTTCTCTACTGACCATTTTGCCTTTAGTTTAGATTACAAATAATTTAGTTTACAAATAGAGAAACTAAGTTTTGGGTATAGGGTTTAAGATTAGGGGTCAGGGTTTAGAGGTTAGAAGTTAGCTAGAGTTTAGGGTTTATGGAGGAATTGTGTTTTGGGTATAGGGTTTTAGGGTTTAGGAGTTAGGGTTTTAGGTTTAGGGTTAGGGGTTATGGATTATGGTTTAGGGTTTAGACTTTAGACTTTAGACTTTAGAGTTTAGATATTGAACGGTTAAGATCTGAAACTAAGATCGAAAAGTAAAGCAAAATCACACATCCGCACCAAAACAGTTGCAAGCTACCCGGCCACTGTACGTACCTAAATATATAGCAAGCTAAGGAATTAGTACTTACAAAAACGAAGAAACTGTATGCGCCTCTACTAGCTAGTTAGCCAACCATTCTCACTTTAAAGAGATAATCAAAGAGTACAGAAACAAATAATACACTACCAGAATAAATGTTATAGATGATGAAAAAAAACATGCCGACGAAATTTTTTTTTTAGCTAACGTCCAGTTTAGCCGACGAAACAAAAAATCGTTGGCTAAGTTAATTTTTTGTCGGCTAAAATTGAGTTTTAGACGAAATATTTTTTCGTCGGCTAAAATAATTTTTTCGTCAGCTATAGTCTGTAAACTATAGCAGACAAAATTTTTAAAGTTTAGCAGACGAAATATATAATTTCATCGGCTAAAAGTCCTTATATTTGCAAATCTAGACAGCGGCTCATTTGAAAAAAAACGGGAGACAAAGTTTGGGTGTTGTCGAAATTGTTGGGTGTCGTCGAAATCTGTCCAAAATTAGTTTTTGGAGCTATATATAGGTACATATATGTGTATATATATTGATTTTGAGTTGATTTACGAGTCTTATTTGAGTTATATATATTGATTTTGAGTTTTAATTTGAGTTGAATTATTAGATTTTGAGTGTGATTGAGTTGATCGATTTTGATTTGATAATATATATATATATATATATATATACATATTAATTTAATTATAATATTGTGTTGATGGATCGTATGAATTAAGTAATATGTTGATTATGATTGATGTTAATTGATATATATATATATATAATA
The DNA here is from genome assembly GCA_951800085.1 of Comarum palustre. NCBI lineage: Eukaryota > Viridiplantae > Streptophyta > Magnoliopsida > Rosales > Rosaceae > Comarum > Comarum palustre. Next base: position 16,501,873 of record OX637586.1, read on the forward strand.
TTGTTATATAATTAGTAATTAGTATATATACATATGCATATATATATATGTGTGTGTGTTAATTATTAATTTGTTATTAATTAATTGTACGTTAACTGTAGATTGAATACTATATGAGTTGAAAATTTAATTAATTAATTAGAGTTTATACATATATATTATGTTATATTTTCAGGATATGGATAAGAGTTGGATTTCGCTTCCAAAATGAGACAAAGAATATTGTAAATGAGTTATTAGTTTTATTGAATATGTGATGGATAATGCTAACGAAAATACAATTTTCTATTGCCCGTACACTAAATGTCAGTGTCGTAGCGATATGCATCGATTTGCAATTGACAAGGTTTGGCAGCATCTGAAGAGTAATGAGTTTTGGGAGAAGTACACATGTTGGATATATCACTGTGAAATATCATCATGGGGTCCCATGATTATGGACAATTTTCTGAGACGTGCAGTACATCCAACGATCCTGGGCCGGTGCAGCTCTTCCCTAGAGTTGTCAACACTGCTGGTATTGACAAGTATAACAAATTGCTTACTTTCCAACAGACCTGTGTGCCCCGGTTGTCAGAAGACGGTTCTTGAAAGTGTGATGGACGTTATGAAAATTAAAGTTAAGGTAAAATCGACCGTGAAGGTTGTTGATGATTATCTACAATACACTGCTTCGATGCTGCCCCACGGTCATCGTCTTCCTACCACTCATCATAAGGTCCGATGTATCCTGAAAGATCTTAGGCTTTCCTACATCAAGATCCATGCATGCAGATATGACTGTGTTCTCTTCTGGGGTAAAGATCCAGAAAGAAATGACCTTGGTGACCTTGACGCATGTCCGGTATGTAAGAGTGACATGTATAAGCTGACTCCTGCAGGCAATAGGAAACCTGTGAAGGTACTTCTGTATTTCCCGTTGAGGGATAGACTGGAGCGGTTGTATATGTCATCACATACGGCCAAAGCTATGAGATGACATGCTTATAGGGAATGGCATGGCAAAGATACCCTTATACACCCTGCTGACAGGGAGGCTTGGAAGCATATAGACCGTGAGTTTTCTCATTTTAAGTTAGAGGTCCGAAATGTGAGGCTCGGGCTCTCATCCGACGGGTTCAATCCTTTTGGCAATATGAGTCTTCAATACAGTGTATGACCGGTGATTTTGGTACTATACAACCTTCCTCTATGGATGTGCATGAAGAAAGAATACAATATGTTGAGTTTGTTGATTCCGGGGCCCGGTTATCCAAAGAAGTGTCTCAATGTGTATTTGAGACCCTTGATTGAAGAGCTTAAGTATTTTTAGGACGTTGGCCATCACACTTATGACAACTACATGCATGAGATGTTCCAGATGCATGCCATGGTTGTTGGTACCATCAGTGATATTCCTGCCAGTGGAATGTTGTCGGACAACGTTGTTAGGGGATACAAGGCTTGTCTAGAGTGTCTTAGGGATGACGGGAGCAGTAGTCATTGCAACAAGATATGTAGATTGGGTCACCATACTCTCCTTCCGTATGATCACGAATGACGGTACGTTGGAAAGTTAATGAAAAAACAAAATTATATGTGTAATTAATAATATTTATAATTTTTTTTGTGGTATCTGTAGGTACAAGGAGTGGAAGAACGAGTTGCGGACCCACTGGACTACGCATGAGAACGCACGTTCTGGTACCCCTGTTGAGTTTCAGTTCAGGGAGTACGAGTGGCGTTGGCTTCTGATTTCATAATTCAACAACCCTCATAAACAGGTAATTAAAAAAAATCTTATATTGTTATTAATTAGTACATTTTAAAATAGTTTACTAATATTTTTTTCCTTTTAGACCGTTTCCCGGGTGAACGCTCAGAACCGGCAACGCAACACAAGGAACCATCATGCCGGTTCAAAACCGTTCGCATCGATGATGGACGAGGCGGCTAGGGAACATCCTGAAGTCAACCGGTACGTCTATACGTACGAGAAGACATATCCTGACGTCCAGGAGGATATTGTAAGTCGTTTTACGTTTTTAAATTTTTTAAATTTTATATATGTGTATATATATATATATATATATATATTCATAATGTTAATTAATTATTATTTTCCTATCCAATTAGGCGAAGGTGAGGCAGGCTAGTGACGAGGTGATAACTGCTATAATGAGGGAGACATGACCAGACACGCAGGAGGAAGATATGTCCGAAGCCATGTCTCGGATCGACACTTCGGATCTCAGGGTTAGGGCGAGGATCATGGGCACAACATTCCCACCGCGAGGAAATAACTTCTACTTCCGGGGTCTAGGAAAGAAGGGCTAGGGGGTACTGAAGACCACTCCCGGATTTCAAAAAAAGACAGCCTCGACCAGCAGCAAAACGACTCAGCTAGAGGCGGAGGTTCAGAAGCTACGGGAACAGCAAGCTGCCCAGACAGCCTATACTGCCGCTTTACAGGAGTATAATGCGGCAGTATATGCCACCAACCAGACACAGCAGCAAATGTTCCAGTACTTGCAGGATTTTTCAGCTGCCCAACTTCAGGGACTTCTGCTCCGCCTATGCCTACGCCTATTTCCCTATCTCAGCCGCCGCAACCTCCTCAACAACAACCTCCTCCTGACGCAGATATAGATTTAGATGATATAGATTTTATGAGTTTATGAACAATTTATAAATAATTTTATGAAAACGTTTAGACCACTTTTGATGGTGTTGTTGGTTATTATATGAAATTATTTGTGTAATTTGCAGCTTGCTTGGATGGTAATTTAGAAATTTTGTTGTTTTTAGTATAAAAAGTACTATAGTCGACGAAATTTACCATAATTAGTCGGCTATAGTATTTTAATTTTTTTTTTCAAGGTTCTAGACCGTTCGCATCGTTGATGGATGAGGCGACCAGGGAACATCCAGAAGTCAACCGGTACGACTATACGTACGAGAAGACATATCTTGACGCCCAAGAGGATATTGTAAGTCGTTTTACGTTTTTAAATTTTTTTAAATTATATTTATATATATATTTCGAAATGTTGATTAATTATTTTTTTTCTATCTAATTAGGCGAAGGTGAGGCAAGGTAGTGACGAGGTGATGACTGCTATAGTGAGGGAGACATGGTCAGATACGCAAGAGGAAGACATGTCCGAAGTCATGTCTCGGATCGACACGCGAGGATCATGGACACAACATTCCCACCTCGAGGAAATAACTTTTACTGTCAGGGTTTAGGAAAGAAGGGCGAGGGTTACTAAAGACCACTCCTGGATTTCAAACAAAGACAGCCTCGACCAGCAGCATAACGACTCAGCTAGAGGCGGAAGTTCAGATGCTACGGGAACAGCAAGCCGCCCAGACAACCTATACTGCCGCTTTACAAGAGTATAATGCGGCAGTATATGCCACCCAGCAGACACAGCAGCAGCAGATGTTCCAGTACTTGCAAGAGTTTTCAGCTGCCCAGCTTCAGGGACTTCCGGCTCCACCCATGCTTACGCCTATTCCCCTACCTCAGCCGTCGCAACCTCCTCAACAGCAACCTCCTCCTGGCGCGGATATAGATTTAGATGATATAAATTTTATTTAGTTTTATGGGTTATAATTTATGAACAATTTATAAATTAATAATTTAATGCAAAACATTTAGACTACTTTTGATGGCGTACATTGTTGGTTATATGAAATTGTTTGTGTAATTTGCAGCTTGCTTGGATGGTAATTTAGAATTTTTTTGGGTTTTTTAGTATACAAGTACTATAGCCGACGAAATTTACCATAATTCGTCGGCTATAGTATTTTTTTTCAAGGTTTAGCCGATGAAATATGGCTTATTTCATCGGGTATAGTAGTATTTAGCTGACGAAATTTACTATAATTCGTCGGCTATATTTTTTATTATTTTTTTCTATTTTTTTAATATTTAGCCGACGAATTATAGTAAATTTCGTCGGCTATAGTTATTTTTTATTTTTTTTATTAAATACTTTGGCCGATGAAATATTTATATTTCATCGGCCAAAGTCACAGGTTAAGGCCGATAACAATTTATTTCGTCGGCTTTAGTCTACTTTAGCAGACGAAAAATAGAAAAATAAGTCGTCGGTTAAGTGTTAAACTATAGCTGACGACCAATTTTATTTCGTCGGCTAAAGTTATAGCCGACGAGTGTTTGCCGACGACATCTTAGCCGACAACAACTCGTCGGCTAAGATCTTAGTCGACGAATTTGGCTAACAGGCCGACAAAAATTTTTCGTCGGCTAAAATGCTAATCCTGGTAGTGAAAACATGTCTTTATTTGATATTTATAATTAAGAATCATATATTCATATTAGAGACTTAAGTAGTATAATTTGTGAGGCTGAAGGAAGGTAAAGCATAATTAAGATCCAAAACGTATATATGTGCACGATATTTGTGGCAATAAAGCTAGCCTAAAATGCTAATCCTAGTAGTGACAACATGTCTTTATTTGATATTTATAATTAAGAATCATATATTCATATTAGAGACTTAAGTAGTATAATTTGTGAGGCTGAAGGAAGGTAAAGCATAATTAAGATCCAAAACGTATATATGTGCACGATATCTGTGGCAATAAAGCTAGCCTAAAATGCTAATCCTAGTAGTGACAACATGTCTTTATTTGATATTTATAATTAAGAATCATATATTCATATTAGAGACTTAAGTAGTATAATTTGTGAGGCTGAAGGAAGGTAAAGCATAATTAAGATCCAAAACGTATATATGTGCACGATATTTGTGGCAATAAAGCTAGCCTAAAATGCTAATCCTAGTAGTGACAACATGTCTTTATTTGATATTTATAATTAAGAATCATATATTCATATTAGAGACTTAAGTAGTATAATTTGTGAGGCTGAAGGAAGGTAAAGCATAATTAAGATCCAAAACGTATATATGTGCACGATATTTGTGGCAATAAAGCTAGCCTCAACCTAGATCATGACCATCTTTCTTTTGCCTTTTCGGTGCAACTAATTAAGAAGGAATATAACTAGTTAATTAAATTTGTACCAACACTAATCAACCACATTGATCGATATTTTATTGTGTAGTGTGGATGCTAGATAGCTTAATTAGCTAGCTTTGACCGTTGCTTGCCCTTTGGTTTTGGTACTGTATGTGAGCGTGAGTCAGTAGGATTGTGTATATCCTATATTATTAAGAATCCTGTGTAATATTCCTAGTAATATTCTCATGTATTTAGTTACCTTATAGGATAATCTTGTATAAGTACTATAATCTATGAGGACTAATATAACAAAAAAGAAAGATTTATAGTCTTGTGGTTCTTTCTTGGCATCATAGCAAAATCTGATCCGGTTCTCTGTTGTTGTTGCTTCCGTTGTAAATTTGGTTCGGTTGGTTTCCGGCCACGGGAGTTGCGTATTGTGATTCCTAGTTGTTGGTTGTTAGGGTTTCATTCTATTCACCCTTAAATTGCCGATTGGAGTTCGAGGTTGTCAATTGTCAATTGTTTGATTTGGTGGAATTTAATTACATTATATTAGGAGGTCACGTACGGGACTTGGATCAATCTATGAGTACAGTCAAACAGCGACAAGCGTGGCCCGTGGATCATCCTTGTACCGATATTGTCCCAACTTAACCACCTTTAAGATGTTGGGTTTTAATCACAAAAGGCCTCGGTACAATTAGGAATGATCCACCCACTTATTAGTTATATTTTTATTTGTCACTTTTCTGATGTGGGATCTCTCATCTCCAACACTCCCCCTCACGTGCAACCTAACTTTTAGGTCTGCACGTGAAACTGATTAAGAAGCTGAACCCGGGCCTCATGGTTAACCGAAAGAACTCCAAACTCCGAACCTCAAACTCCGAAAGAACTCCAAACCAACTCCAAACTCCGAAACAACTTCAACCAAACCAGAGCCATGACCTCTGAAAGAACGCACCCGAGCTCATGGTGAAGCAACTGGGGAGGGACCCGCTCTGATACCAAGTCAAACAGCGACAAGCGTGGCCCGTGGATCATCCTTGTACCGATATTGTCCCAACTTAACCACCTTTAAGATGTTGGGTTTTAATCACAAAAGGCCTCGGTACAATTAGGAATGATCCACCCACTTATTAGTTATATTTTTATTTGTCACTTTTCTGATGTGGGATCTCTCATCTCCAACAAGTACGTGGTATTGTATTGTGTAATTGGGTTGGCTATATCGCATCTTTTGCATATTTGAAGGAAGAATGACAGACTCGAAGATCAACGAAGGCGATAAGAAGAAGGATCTGATGGTCCATTTCGAGAGAAGAATATTGTTACCCAAGAGGTTGTTGTTTAGAATATTACCGACGACTCTAATTTTTTGTGTCAAATTTGATGACACCAACTATCAGTTATGACAGAGGCTGATGAAGATTCATGTCAAAAGAATCAGAAAGTGGGGTCTTGTTAACGGTAGCACCACAAGATCCGTTGCAGGACCAAAGGCTGACGAATGGGAAATCTCAAATACTAATGTGATGAGAATTCTTCTCAAAGCTATGACTCTAGAAATTATGCAGTTATTTTCTAATTTCAAGTCTCCAAAGGCTAATTAGGATTCTGTTGCTGCTACTTACTATGATGGGAATGACTTTGCTCGTATCCATGAATTGCATGTAAAAGCTTTTCATCTAAAACAGAGTGGGCTGCCAGCTGCAACGTTTTATGCAAATTTAAAGACAATCTAGCAGGAGCTTGATCAGATAAATCCAAATCCTATGATAAGTAAAGCAGATATTACTTTCTATCGAAATGAACAAGATAAGATGTGTGTTCATATTTTCCTTACTGGTTTGGATCCTCACTTCGAAGGACCAAAGAATGAGTTATTGCGTCTTGCAACTCCACCAACGTTGGAGCAAGCTTTTGCATATATTCGAAGAGATGAAGCCGACAAAGCATATGCAAACACTCTTTATACTGAAATATCTGGTTTAACAATTCATGTGACACCACAATCTCAACCTCATTGGGAACCCTGGCCTCATTCCATCTCATAACCAGTATCAAACTCAAAATTAGGGATTTCAACAAAATCAAAGTTTTACATAGATAATGTGTAACTATTGCAAAGAAGTTGGTCATACCAAGTTCTACTGCCCTGTGTTGCGTAAGCTGAACTCCAATCCTTCTAGTTGGAGAGGAGTCAATAATGGAGGACGTGGAGGATGAGGAGGTCGTGGTGGTGGTCCAAGAGGGAAAGCAACAGTCCAGTTGGTGCCTGAACCAAACTTTTATGGCATTAGAGGACCAAACCCCACAACGGGTAATGTTTGCTTGACTAAGAAAAATCGAGGTAAGATTGGTGTTGTTTTGCATGTTTCTGACTATACTGGTGGTAATACTTGGATTATTGATTATGGTGCTTTAGACCACATGACCTATGATAAAACTTTTTTTGTGTCTATATTGTTTCCTTCTATATCTCATGTGTCCAATGCAAATGGTGAGTTTTTTCCAGTTTTAGGAATTGGGTCTGTTCAGGTTACACCGTCTATTGTGTTCCATAATGTGCTTTATGTACCTTTATTATTCCATCATCTTCTATCTATGTCTTAATTAAGTTCACAAAACAAGTGCTCTGTAACATTTTATCCAATGTATGTTGTGTTTTAGAAGTTGTCCAACAGGGTGACCATTGGCAAAGGGTATCTGAAGGGAAGACTGTTTCATTAGGATTGCATGTAAGCAGAGCCACCACAAGCACCAACACAACCGTTAACCATGACTTTGAATTCTGACCGATTGAGTGAGTTATGGTTGTGGCACCGGTGCATGAGTCATCCATCTTTTAGGGTTATGAAAAAGTCTATGCCTTCATTGTTTTTTTAGAATTCGTGAGTCAAGTCTGCATTGTGAGACATGTTCTTTGGCTAAGAGTCGTAGGTCTAGTTATCATCTGAGTTTTAATTCTAGTACTATGCCTTTTGAGTTAATTCATTCGGATGTATGAGGTCCGTCAAAACATTCTACTCTTTCAAGAATGTGACATTTTGTTTTATTCATTGATGATCTTACTCAATTATCTTGAGTTGTGCTACTTAAATCTAAAGATTCCATTTTTTTCAACTTTTAAGGCACTTCATAATCTGATTCGTACACAATATGATGCCCATGTTAAAGTCTTTTGGTCTGATAATGGGGGTGAGTTTGTCAATAATCATTTTTTGAGTACTTTCAGGACCATGGCATAGTTCATCAAGCTTCATGTCCACAGACACTCGAGCCAAATGGGGTGTCTGAACGAAAAAATCGTCATCTCTTAGACATGGCTCGACCTCTCCTCTTAAGTGCTAAGATGCCTAAATACCTTTGGGAAGAGGCAGTGTTGTGTGCACCTCATTTGATTAATTGTCTTCCATCAAGTCTTCTTCAAGGTCGTGTCTCACTTGATTTGTTGTCAAAATATGTTTCTATTCCGTAATTGAATATTCTCTCAGCTCGTGTCTTTGGGTGTGTGGCTTATGTTCATCAGTATAAGAATCAGAGGTCAAAATTAGATGCTAGAACGCTTAAATGTGTTTTCGTAGGTTATGGGTCTCATTAGAAAGGATACAAGTGTTATCATCCTCCTTCCCAAAAAATTTATATTACGATGGATGTTACATTTAGTGAAGATATGTGTTATTTCTTACCTCCGGAGACTCTTCCACGTCAGGGGGAGAAGTCGTGTTATTATGAAGATTTGTTCCATGAGCATATAATCGAAAGGCCTAGACTTGATGTGTTAGAAGCAGAATTGGATATAACCACTAATCGGCCTACTTTGAATAACAATTCAATGGATGCAGAATTAAAAGAGAAAACACACAGTGGCTCACCAATGGGTGGTACTGGTTTCACCCCGTCGTTCGCAACAGAAATTATGGGTCGACCAACTAGAGAAGATCCTTTCGGCGACCCTTCGTCTGGCGCCGAATAGACGTCCAACTTTTCCTTAAGCCCGATCAACCAGTCCGGCGAGAATTGTTAGACCAAGTGAGCTTCTTCGATGGCAGGAGGAGATGCCGATGATGGACCAAGCTTAGGCGCCGCCGCTGGGTTCAGCCTAAGGAACCGTGAACTCTGGGTAGACTACAGGAACCTAAAACTAGGTGTTCCTCCGTCGTCAGATCAAGTAGAATCTGGGTTTGATCAATTTGGCAATTCTCTACGTTTCAATGGTGAAGAGGCTGCATCATATTCTGGTCAACAACATGGTGTTAAAAGTTCTCCCTCTCCCTCATGCATCTCCCAAGCTGGTGTCATACCTGAGGTAGATTCTCAATCTTCTTTTGTGTCTAGTACTGTGTTTGTCAAAACATTGTCTCATCGTGTAACCCGTGGTCAGCCTCCAAAATATTCTAAGCCTACACTAAGTGCTAAGTCTAAATATCTTGTTGTTAATTATGTATCAACTCATAGGTAGTCTAGACCGTATGTGACATTTGTGAATCAATTATCCTCTGTATCTCTTCCTATTAAAGTGCAGGATACAATGCAGGATAAGAGGTGGATGCAGACAATGCAAGTTGAGATGGATGCTCTTCACAAGAATTGTGCGTGGAAGTTAGTGTCATTACCACCTGGGAAGAAGACTGTTGGATGTCAATGGGTTTACACCGTCAAACAAAATTCTGATGGTTCGGTGGACAGGTGCAAGCCCATACTGGTGGCAAAAGGCTACACTCAGAAGTATGAGGTGGATTATGATGAGACATTTGCACCGGTGGCTAAGATTAACACAATACGAGTACTTCTTTAGTTGGCTGCTAATTTTGATTGGCCTTTGCAGCAGTTTAATGTCAAGAATGTTTTCTTGCATGCTGATTTGCATGAGGAAATCTATATGGATTTGCCTCTTGGGTATTGTACTTCAACTGGAGAACGGCTAGTGTGCAAGTTGCAAAAGTCTTTGTATGATCTAAAACAATCACCAAAAGCATGGTTCGATCGTTTCTCCATGTTTATGAAGAAGATTGGGTATCAGCAAAGTAATTCAAATCACACTTTGTTCATTCAAAATCGTTGTGGTAAGGTGACAGCTTTAATTATTTATGTTGATGATATGGTTGTAACAAGAGATGATAGTGAGGAAAATCATAAGTTACAAGGTCATTTGTCTTCTGAATTTGAGATGAAAGATTTAGGTACTTTGAAGTATTTTCTGGGAATTAAAGTTGCTAGTGCTAAGAATTGTATCATGTTGAGACAGCGAAAATATGTCCTAGATTTGCTTGAGGAGACAGGAATGCTTGATTGCAAGCCTGCTTGCTGATACTCCGATTGAGCAGAATCACAGGTTGGCAGAATATTTGGATCAGGTACCCACCAATAAGACGAGGTATCAAAGGTTAGTTGGACGGCTGATCTATTTGTCACACACTAGGCTATGCTGTTAGTGTGGTAAGTCAGTTTATGCATAATCCTAGTGAAACTCATATGGAAGTTGTGTTTCATATCTTGTGATATTTGAAGTCTGCTCCTAGAAAGGGATTGATCTTTTCTAAACATAACCATTTGGATGTCTCTGGTTACACAGATGCAGACTGGGTAGGTAATATTACATATCGCAGGTCGACATCAGGTTATTTCACATTTGTAGGCGGTAACTTGGAAGAGTAAGAAACAGAAGGTAGTAGCGTGTTCCAGTGCTGAAGCAGAGTATAAAGGTATGTCTCACAGACTTTGTGAGATGTTGTGGTTAAGACATTTGTTGCGTGATTTTGGGTTCAGACAAAGGAAGATAATGCTGTTGTATTGTGATAATAAGGGTGCTGTTGAAATTGCTCACAATCCTGCTCAACATGACCGGACAAAACATGTGGAGGTAGATCGACATTTTATCAAGGAAAAGTTGGATGTTGGGATTATTATGTTTCCTTTTGTTCCTTCTGATGAGCAATTGGCATATATTCTTACAAAGGCTATTTCAAGTAAAGTTTTTTATGACTCACTTGACAAGGTAGGCATTTATGATTTATATGCGCCAACTTGAAGGGAAGTATTAGCGTGAGTCAGCAGGATTGTGTATATCCTGTATTATTAGGAATCATGTGTAATATTCGTAGTAATATTCTTATGTAATTAGTTACCTTATATGATCATTATAATCTTGTATAAGTACTATATTCTAGGAGGAATAATATAACAAAAAAGAAAGATTTATAGTCTTATGAATTTCAAAGTTGTTCCTGATTGGGACATTCATATCATTTTGGTTGTCTTCTTATAAAGCTTTCTTTGATCTGGTTTCTGTATATTTGTTAATTTTGAGTAGTTTAATTAGCCAGTCATGATAAGGTTGAAACTAGGCCTCATCATTTGGCCCTTCGATCCTAGTCCACCCTAAAACCTGTCATATCCGGTCCAACACTAGGGCGAGCCGACTCTAGCCGATATAAAATAGGGTAAGGTTAGGGTCGACCAAATGAAATCCGGTCCTACTCTACAACCCTACAATATTGAGCCATTTAGGGCCAAGCCCGACCCAGTTCTAAAAGTCTGCCCTTTAAGCTCTATAATTATATATTTCTTCTATTGTTTTCAATTTGTCTCTTATTTTTTGGTTTTGTTGGGTCCTCATTGTGAAACCTTAATCACTATTTTTCTTTTATTGCTAGTGTTTTGGATTCGCAGTTTAGTTTAGGGGGTGTGAGGTAATTGCACCAAACTCTCGTTTGGTAGTGCGGGGCGTGTCAGCTAGTGGGTGAGCAACCATAGTAGTAGGGATAGTGTGCGTAGCTTTCTTCTTCTAATTAAGCGACTGAGGATCAAGAGAGCACCAACTTGATCACTAAGTTCGTCAAGAGTCATCTTGACGTGGATTTACGATAGTCTATCGTCACCAAATCGATACTTGCGTTGTGTAGCACGCAGAGCAACCATATGAAATGATAGAGAGGAAAATAAAAGCTCCAAGGAGCGTAGGGAAGTAAGGGTATGAAGCTCCGGAGAGTGTGAAAGGTGTATAAGGTAAAACTCTGGGGAGCTGGAGAGGAAAATGAGGCTAAGACTTGATGCTTTAGCGTCGGGTTGTTTTGACGAGGTTGAGGTTTGTCTTGTATTTTTGTTTGTAAAAGTTTGCATGTTTTGTCTGTGTTTGCAGGTTTTGATTGATCCCTGAAACTTTCTTTTATAGTGATTTGTATAGTAGATAAGGTTACAATCTTTTCTGCTAGATGATTGAGTTGCACAAGGTTTCGTTTTCCTCAGCAACACACAATTGTGTAACACAGTTTCAATCACGTATGAAGACTTATTTTAAGGTCATAGGGATTGACCCAACTCGAGCCAAAGACTTTTAGAAGTTTCTAACGTTAGTGTCGTAGCGTAGGCAAATATGATTATCTCTTCGCCCTCGCTTTTCTTCTAGGTAGTAGAGTTATCCTAGAAGACTTACAACTCTTAGGCAATTGTGACGTCGCCTAGTGAATGATATCTTCGTGGAGATAAGCATCCATATTAATTCACTACTACTTTGTGTGTAAACAGCCCAGGCTTTGTCTAAACTACTACTTCAGTTCTCTGGTCCTTCACCTTCCTCAACTCCAAAGAAGAAGAAACTTGTGGTTTCTGAAGAAGAGATTGAGACCTGAAGAACCTGTGCTTGACTTGGTTGTTTATGATATTAGGAAACCTGGACCAGACAGTCACCCTGAAGCTTCTATTGAGGATGAAGACCTCGGGTCTGCATCTGAACCTCTCGTGTAGGTATTTCGGCACTAGAGGTTACTCCACAAGAGGAGGTGGAGGTTGTATCCTCTCCATCTAGGAAGCGAGGACATGACCGGTTGTCACTCCCCAAAAAATTCATGACCATTTTGGTGGGTAAGGTCTAACTCTCTAACCGGAATCTATGGGGTTAGTGGAAGAATCACAGGATAATATGCCTGTGACCTATAAAAGAGAGCTTGATCATCCTTTGGGTAGCAAGAACAAGAACCCAGGGCCTATTAAGAAGCTTGTAACCAACCCGCCTTGTGCGCATCGCTGTGCTAGTCAGTTAATTTTGGAGGAAGACGTTAATTGATGTAGGTGTCTTCTAAGAACATCTTTACAAATGTTAGCCACTTTGAGTTAATTTTAGTCAAATTAGCTAAAATTTGGCTAACTACTTTTGAAATACATATAGCTAGTCTTAAATTAATATTATTCTTTAAATAAAAATTAAATAGTTTATAGGTAGTTATATAGCATATAAAATAACTTAAAAGAAATAAATTAAATTATAAAGAGTCACTCTCACTAGCTATAACTATCGAGCTAAAAATTATAATAGCTAAATTTTGGCTAGTTTGCTGAAGCTTTTAAAATACCCAAAATGGTAAACACGTTCTTTAAAATAGCTAAAAAATTAAAATAGAGAGTTTGATAAAGATGATCTAACTATAATAGGCAATGAAATTATCTATTTTCTATTTATAAAAAAATAATAACTAATTAACAATGTCATTTTTTCTTATTCTTTTTTACCGAGTCCAGTGATATCTCAAAACTTTAAACCAATGACTAATTAATTCGTTCTTGTCTTAATGTTTTCAGGAGGCCTTACACAACAACGTCACAGATCAAACGAGAGTGAAACACTCTTAATAATTTTGCGTGTTTATTTTCCTCGCTCGATTAAATTGTCCCCCATCTTGTCTTACAAGATAACACTTGATAAGCCTCATTTCAGTTGAAATCAGGATGAATGTGAGTCCTTGCCTCTGAACATATATAACTTCAAATCAGGCTTCTATTTCTCCTGCCGGTAACTTTTTGACCCAGTAGGTGACCCATTTTTTGGTCCTCCATTTGAAGTAATTAACCAATTGATACTGAGCTTTTCTTATCGTTTAAGATCTAGATCGAGAACCATGGATTTTAGTTACCCGACATCATGAATCACTAGCTAGCAGATCGAATGCGAATAAATCTTGGCCGAGAAGTCAAAAGTGTGCTGTACCAGTTGACTGTAGATAGATATAGAACATCATCCCACTCTAGTTAATTATTCGTTTTTCCACTGAGCAATCATCAAGAATCCTTGATCTTTTTAATGCATGGAAATGGAATTCGTGTAAATAGAAATGCATGGAACCAAACAGAAAAAGATCTTTTTAATTAATTTATATTATCATCTTGAATCCTTGATCACCTCGTTTATGTATAATTTAAAGCTGTAGATGCTGCTTACCTGACTGTGAAGGCTTTAAGCCAACTGATGATGGAGCGAGGTCTGATGAGGAAGTTTCCAAGAAAGTTCCTATTATAGGTCAAAAGATATCGATGAATAATATTCCTTGGCCGGCCACGGAAACGTACTATTGCAGCAGCCAGGTAAGGGATGAGCTTCGCACCAGATTGAGCTGTTGCTGCTGGCACCACATAGAGGCTTCGATTCAAGATCAGTGCTGTAGATATATATATAATATTCTTGTCGATCGACCTAGCTATTTGTACTGCAAAAGCGATTGAACCCGGCTTTTACACCACTGATCGAGGATATATATATACGCGTTGTTGTGTGTAGGAAATGGAAGGGAAACTTCGAGGAAAGTTGCTGCCTGTGCCCACAATATTACATGGCCATTTGCATGCCTTCTATATTAATTTCTTTTAGCGGGACATTTTAAAAGCATCTTTAACCACTTTTGTATAATTATAATTATTTTTATTTTAAAAAATATAATTATTTTTATTTTAAAAAATATAATTATTTTTATTTAAAAAAATATCATTTTTTACTCTAACGACTTATGTAAAACATTTTATATAATACAGAAAGTGAGGCGAGAGAGAAGGATATTCTGCAAATGTCATTACATCTCTTTATGTAGAAGATGGAGAAATTAAAACATATAAACATGTGATTTTGATTTGAATAGATGTTTGAGACTTATATAGATTTATTAAATTATAAAGAAAATTATTTAATTTTATAGAGTATAATATAAGAGATATTGGAGTTGAGCTCTTATTTTTATGAAAATTTTGTGATTTTTTCTTTTATATTAGAGAAATTATAGGTTAAAAATGATTTAAGACAAAACAATTAAGTTGTTGATTATGCAACTACATATATAATTATATATTAACTTCTGACACTGATCAGGGAGGCGTATGAAGGTAAATCAAATATTGGATATTAGATGTGTATATATTATATATAGTTGATTTTTGATAGAGAATAATATAGTTAACAGATGATAATCAACCGACCAACAACTCCAACAAAAGCTCCGATCTTGTCATCCGATGAAGCTAGCATGCGCGCAGATGACACGCATAAGGGAATAGAAATACGTACGATGAAGCTAACAAGCTCTTGTTATCCAGTTGGCAAGGGCGGGATTGTGATGGAGACCACATCCGAGTTCGATCCCTGTTACCAACATGCCTCGTTTGGTTCGCGATCTGTAAATTCCTGTGAAAATCTATACTTGGAGGCTGGTGTAACAGGCACGTGTCCACTGTCAGTCCTTCAGGGTTGAGGTTGCAAGTATGCCCTGACGATGGTGGTGTAGCGTAACCATGCTCTCACCTAAAATTTTTTTCAATAAAACAAGCTCTTGTTATCCGATGCGCCCATCTGATGGATATACGCACGATATCTGCTGATTTCATTTTTTATTTATTTTTTCAATCTGACGTCCTCACCCAACTTTTGAAATCCTCCAACTTGAGATAGCAAGATCAAAGTCTTAATTAGAGACAAAACTAAAAGGAAAGCCGGTGCATATCATGCATGTATATGCTCAGGGTCGATTCTGATATTTTAGAGACTTGAGGCGGACAATTAAAATGTGGCCTCATATAGTAAATCATATAAATCGAACAAATTTTTTTCATATATGTACAAATTTCATGTATCGTATTATGTTATTAATTTGTTAGTAACGAAAATGAAAATAATAATAAGATATCGATAACAAAAAGAAAAAATGGTAAAAAAGGGATAAAAAATAGTAAAAAATTGGAATGCTCATAGATTCGAACCCAAGATCATACTCGAGTCTCCAATTAGGCTAACCACTGAGCTATTTCAGTTGAAAAGTACAATTTTGAAGAAAATATTTATATATAAGGTTACGTTTCACATAATCTAAAAAAAAATTGGAGACCCGCCGGAGACCGGTGACCTGAGGTGATCGCCTCAAGTTGCACACCCCAGGGCTGGCCCTGCATATGCTAGTGTTGAGATATAAATTTCTCTTGTAAAAATGAGACATTATTTGTGTTTTATAAGGGTTTCAGATACTCTTTCCATAATCAATTAGTT